>QFDD01006067.1:0-13390 GCA_006871305.1 Vachellia collinsii | reverse complement strand
TAAAGTTCTCTAAGGAAATTGGGAAGGAGAACAATAATTTCGTTTAGGGGCAAATTTGGAGAAAATATTGTACTTGTATATTAAATTTGAGATTATTATTAGCTGACCAAGGAATTTTGTTCTTGACTACCCTCCCACCCTCTTTCCCTGTTTCCTTTGAACCTATATTTGTTCATCTTTCCCTTGTCGATCTTGAGGGGGCAAAAAAATCTAAACATGTGGTCGTATGTTCCAAGGGGCCAATGAATTAGTGTTTTTTCTTTTTGCACACATGTTACAAAGCTCAGTCTAGGATTGTCCAGATGGTCTTTAGGTCAAATCAGAGTTGGAGCTATCTTTTTCTTAAAACAAAAGGGAATTGGATATGGGCTTGTTTTTCTTTTCCTGGATTAGAGTGAACCAGATACTAAACTGTACAAGAAGATGGAGAAAAAGAATGAGGGAAACAAATCCATTGGGTTTTCTTCTGGGCTGAATGGATGGGGTGGAAAATGAGTAAAGCTGTGTGTAATTTGCATAGTAGTTGATGACGAATAATAAGAAAGGGGGCTAAAGTCTGCGTTTTGGCCCAAAAGTAAAAAAATAGGAAAAATTACTTTAAGATCCTTGATGCAATTAACAGGAAGTCTTACATGCAATAGTAAGTTCCAATACAAAAAATAATAACAGGTTCATGCCACTCACTTTTTAGGAAGACGTGTTGGCAATTATGTTCTATCATTTGGACCTGACAGTGATTTCCTTAAAAAGATAGAGCACTTGGGGTGGGGGATCTGGTTCACTTGTTTTGACAAAGATGATTTGGATTGCAGGCTAGAGGTCGTCTTGATGCAGATTCAATTGAGAAATTGCTGAATGATCTTTTAATGATCAAGAAGTTTGAGTGACAGTTTTTTTTTTATTGGTATCCCTCCCTCTTTTAATTTAGACTTGTTATAAAACATGTCTAGGTTTTTGTCCTTCCCTCTCCCTTTTTTTATTACTGAGATAAGAGGCCCTTTCATTTTAGCAATAAACGGCGGCTAATGTAGGTCATCAATATAAAACTTTAAATTGTCATGACCAAAAAGATTTTTTTTTTTTTTTTTTTATGAAATCGTCATTTTGTTGCAGGTGATAAGAGGAATACATTTTTTTTTCCCTAAAACAGATATGTTCTTATTTAGGGTACTCCTAATTGAGGAACTATTGCTCATTAAATGGGAACACCTTTCTCAATGAAAATTTTAACCTTAACTTACTAAATTGTGAGAGGTTAACCTATTTTGTTAAACTCAACCCGTTGTTGGTGACCAACAATGGATTAATGAAATTACATGCTATATCTGTTCAAGAGTTATCCACCATACCAATTACCAAGCATCTGAGTTGCTAATTATTAACAGAACGGTGAAGTAATTTTAATAGATAATAAATAAATAGTGCAATCAATATTCAACTTTCAGATCAAGGGAGTTGGGCTTTAGGGCCCAAATAATCTGATGTATCCATTCAATTTCGGATAGGCTCCAAATTAATAGTGTCACACTTCAACTTCCATCTAGGCCCAGGCTTACCTCATCAATATCTTTCATTTTTTTCCCTTTGGGCCACAAAAAAGTTTCTGAAAATTAGATTATTTATCTCTTTTTTGAAGTACAAATATCATCCACGAGTTTGAGGCAGTATTTGTACTAAATATAGGCATATATTTTAGTTAGGATTATTCATCTATAAATTTAAACTCTTAACATTTAATCTTATTTGTTAACTTTATTTAGTTTTTAATATAAAATCCACTTTAAAATTATTTATTAAGGATTGGAGGGAGTATATGGTAACAGTAGAGGGAAATAATTTTATATTATGCTCGTGATATAATGCCTTTTGTTTTAAATGATATAGTGCCTTTTATTTTGAATTAAAGGTCTTTTCATTTTAGCAATTATTTCCAGTTATGGGGTGTTTGATTAGATTAATATTTTCATATTTCCCTCAAAAGAATAATAATTTCAAATCAATTAATAACAACATGGAATCAACTCAAATTTATACAAAGCACATTCACCATGTGGTGGTAAAGGTGGTTTCAAAGGAAGGGCCTTTTTCAACATTATTAAAATCATAGCTGCAAATCGGATAGGTTTCTTTAATATCCTTTTTAGTTTGTTCTTTTGGATGTGACACAGAATTTGGTTAATTCAGCATCAACCATATCAAACATCTTCCTTAAACGGTTCAGGGTTTGTCATACATCAGTTACTGGGGTAATTTCTTTTGTAAATTTTACCCGTCTCCTTTTAAATTTTTTATATCCAAGTGTTTTCAATTTTACGATAGATCTGTCGATTTTAACATGATAATTGTCAATAGGTCTGCTTCTACACGTATCAGATATAATTAAAGTTAAATATAAGCATTATAGAAATCTTATAATTTATGGTAGCAGCAAAAGACCCTCAAATACCTTTCGTCCTTGCTTGATGATTCGGAGCAATGATTTATATGGCTCATGATCTAAAATAAAAGACAACTGAGAAATATAACAGTAAAAAAAAAAAAATTAAGTTAACGAATCTTTTGAGGAAAAACCATCGTCACCAGTCACTAATCAGACAACGCTCAGAAAGTGAAGGTGATTTGTGTTTTTTCATACTTAAAAGTTGAGTTGGGTCTCAAGTTGACTAAGAGGTTAGTATGTATCTATGAACTCAGAGGCTACTTAAAAATATACATATATATTATTTATTAACAATATTTTCATATCGATAACACAATTTAAACATGTAAGTAGATTTTAAATTAACTTCTTATGTGCGGCATTTAAATAGTGTTCTCATCAACAATAGAAAACTAACTGCCACAAATTACGGAATAAATATTACACTAAAAAGCAACTTTATTATAAGTAAAAGGGAAAATCCACTTAATTTGAATTAATGCAAGCATACAAAAAAAAAATTTTTTTTTTTTAAATTATGTATAGATATGTCAATTATGAAGGGATGTGAAATCTCTGACAATCTAAAAAAAAAAAAAACTCCGAACTATACATCCATCAATCTATCATTTCTACAGGGCGGTGGTCCTTCCTGGTCCTGCCCTTCATCTCCCTGCAAACCTACATAATTCCAATCCATTTTTTTTAAAAAAAACAAATAAATAAAAGGGTATTAGATAGTAATAAAATCTTAACAAATAAGGTAATCAAGATTATTAAAGACGAATATGCATAGGAAAAAAGAGCATTTTCTTTTTTTTTTTAAAAAAAATAATTTTTATATTAATGAAATAAGAGTGATTACAATGAGAATTTTTTTTTATATCATACATATTTTAATACTTTTTAAATAACAAAAATATATCAAATCAAGCCTGATCGTTTTGGGTTGGCCTACTTGTGGAACATTGTTTTTAAAGGGTCAAAAAGGTTATATATGCTTTAAATCTTTATTGCTCTTTTTTTAAGGAAAAAAATGAGTGGCATCCCTCAATCATAAAGCAATTGATTGCAAAATGATTTCCCTTTTGTGCCCCTTCTCTTTTGCTTTGGAATTTGCACCTGCACTCCCATTCACAACTTCATGCCTTCTTTTTAAGTTTTGACTGCCCTCTTTGACTCCTTTTTACTAATTTCTGTAATATTTCCATATCCCAATTTTTTTTTTTGGCCAATAATATCCCAATTTTTAAACACATGTTCTTCTTATGTCATGTATATTTGTTTTCATGGGGAAATTGAGTCATGTATTTTTGGAGTATTTTAGCCAGAAAAAATACCCCACTTTTACTTCTAAAACACAAAATGATTTTGACGTCATATTTAGGCATTAATTCTCAGTAATAATGCATATATTATGCATAAAAAGAAATCACCAAAATATCTTAAACTTCAATACTTACTTTGTTTGTCTTTTAATATATTACACAAATAAAGTTTGGGGGGTGAAAAAAAGGGAATTTTTTTTATTAAAACATAAAATGAGTTGGAATCTATGATGGTTTATAAAGTTTTGGAAATGCTTACTTTAATTGTTCATAGTTACTTTGCCATATATAAGTACTTTGAAAAGGGACCACAAATAAATGAAAATAAGTTGTGAAGGGAATATATAAATGTTTTGCAATAGATAGAATCCCCCTCCCCCCAAATATTAATTCTTTTAATTGTTATTGTGCAATTGTTATCTTTCAACACACACACCCACATAACGCTAACATTGATTTTGTTTCAGTGATAGTTGAAAATGATCAAAGTGAGATGTAATTTTTAGTCATGTGACCTCCCTTTTTCACATATCACTTATAGACAAGATCTTTATATTGATAGTAAAATTTGAATTTATGATTTCATGAGTTGTGAACTAAATTTCTATAAACTGTACCAATATTTATTGGCTATATATTTAATGGCTCTGGTAGACAAGCCAATCCGGCATAACCATTAGCCTTTTAAATACATGGCGATCAATAAGGAACTTGCAGATTTTGTCTTCATGCTAATTAAATACAGGAAGATGATACTTTAGAATTGAAAGTTTAAATGTTGGCATGCACCAGCACGCAAAAGCAGAAACAATAATGGAGAGATAATACACATAAGTGATGTAAGATTTAAAAAAAGGGGTAAAGCAGAATTCAAGACTCTGATGTTATTTTTCAATTACATCAAATACTCTAATTTTATTTATGATGCACGATGAATCAAGCACCCTTATGTTTTCTTGGTGTATATAGTACCTCTTGACTTTATTTTTCAATTACATTCAGTACCCAAGCATATTTATGGTTTAAAGTGCTGGATGTATTATAATTTATAAATAGGATTAGGGATGCTAGACATCCCAGGGAAAAAAAACTACCAAGATGGTGAAGAGCATTAGAAAAAATAACATCATGATGTTAATGCACTATGAATAGGATTAGGTTACTAAATGTGAATAGGAAATAACATAGATACTTCACCCTTTAAGAAATGGACATTAGGTTGAAAATGATGGAAAAAGAAATTAGTTTTGATATCATACCATGTTCTATCTTAAAATTAATTGGTATCAAATAAAATTTTTACTTAGAACATTCAATCTGTACGCACAGAGAAATTTAGCTGATGATGATGATAACATAAAATTTACAACAGATTTAATTAAAACGAGTTAAAAGAAACAAATGAGAGTTTGATATATTGTTATCGTCTTCCGATCCTTAATGTAATATCTAATTGAAAAGTTGGTCTAGATTAATGTAAAACATATTTTTTTTTATATTTATCAATCTTTTTGAAAATTACCACTTTTAATGCTCATTTAATTATATTCAAGTAAGACAGATGAAATGAATTAAGGAAGATGATTAGAGTGTTTAAAAAAATATATCATATTAACTAATTTTCCTAATATAATCAAATTAGGTAGATATGTCTTACATTAAGGATCATTTGAGTACATTACAAGCAATTATAAAAACTAATTAACTTTTTTCCATAATTAGAACTTCATACACACACAGAGCACCATTATTTCGAATTTGCACTTTTTTAAACAATTAAATAAAAAATAGTACAATCCCATTTAGCCGATTTGTAGGCTATATCATTGATTATTTTTCATCATTCATAGCCGATTACTGTAGACTTAGAGAGGGTCATGTATATAATTAATAAACATGCATTTAATTAATTAACTAATTACTTTGTTCTTCAAATCCAGAAAGTGGATTTATATATCTCTATATTTACTTCTTCTCAGCATAAAAGCAAGCATATAACCCCCAACCATCCCACTTTCTGCATATTACTGTATCTACTTTTATGATATATACCTAACAATATTACTTAAACCCCCTCCCTCTCTCTCTCAATCCTTTTCTTTCTTGATATCCAAAAAGAAAAAGAAAAGAAAGATCTTTCAGCTTATTAATTCAAAAAAGCATAGATGCTAAACGTACTAATATTGGAAAAAACAATTACAATTAAAAAATTCTAAAACAAAATTACCAAGAATCTCAATTCCATAGTTCATCACTTTAAATTTGTTTTATTTCACCTATATATATATATATTTTATGAGGGCTTTTAGGAGGAAGAGCCATAGAAATATATATATATATATTATATAACACAGTATTATTTTTAGAGAGAATTATTGTAGAATTCTAAATAAGAGAATTAATATTAATAAAGTCTTAAGATGTTGTTAATGATAACTGCTTGAGATGTTAATAAAATATTTTTAATATTAATTCTCTTGTTTAAAATTTTATGTAATTCTCTCTCTTAGAATAAATATATAATAATTTTTATTTCTTGATTGAAGAGAAACTTCACAATTCGCAGTGGGAGGGGTTGGAAGCAGCAGCAACATCAATCATATTTCTTGTCGTCTCTCTGGTGAGGTTGAAATTAATGACATTAGTTTAATATAGAAAATGAAGAATGCTATGATTAATTTGATGAGGTCAAGAACACAGAGGGTTTAATATAAATGAAAGCAAAAAAAAAAAAATTACATCTAGAAACCCTAATCTATTAAAAAAAAGTATCACCATACAATTTATGTAGGAATATAGTAGCTTATTATATATAATGATGGGATTTGATGGGTATGGTTCTGCCTTGAGTTGCATGGTTTGTTTATATTAGTTTTAAAATATTAATATTATTGACGATTATATATTAGTGAATGATATCATTATAAAATTATGTGAGACAACAATTTAAGATATACCTATGTAATAAAAGGGTTAGTATTTTAATTTTAATGATAATATTCTGAAAAGTGTAATACTCCTTCCGTTTCACGATATAAGCTGTTTTAAGATAGAATTAAATTATTTTATATATCTTTTCAAAAGTTCAAAGTAACAGTTGTTGATATTTTTCATACTATATCCTTTTTTTTTTTGCCAACATACTATATCCTTATTTACTTCAACAACTTTAAAGTTGTAGGAGTATTCATTATAAGCTTTAAGGATAAATTTGGCAATATAGTTAATATTTTAATGTAGAGTTAAAGTGCAAATTTTTTTCAGAAGTTGTCACTCAAAAATAATATTGCCTTGGAAGTTTATTAATTCAATATCGTCCTAAAAATCTTAAAATGTAATAATGTTATTTACGCCATTAAAAAATAATGTTGAAAATTTAAAAATTGATGTTGAGGATTAACATTTATAACAACATGGGTCAATATTTCTCCATTTCAACACTTCCAAAACCACCTTAAACTACAAAAAAAAATCATTCGAGATAATATTACTTCTGATTGAAAACTTTTAAAATTGATTTGCATCAAAACCCTTTTAAGGTATTGAGTATTAATCTGTGTATAAATACTTTAAAAGACTCACATTTTTAAAATGGAGGGAATATTATGTTAGACACATCTTTCTGCATTAAAAAAAATGAGTAGTACTAAGATACTATCCATGATGTGTTAATGTACTTATTAATAGCATGACTAGTTACTATTGAATTAATTATATATATCTTGATATATATTCAATAATGAATTGGGTAAATCTTGTAATAAATTTAATTTTTGAAGATAATGATGATTGTAAATAGTTTTCAAATTTTATTTTTATTTTCAATATGACTATCTAACTAGGTTATATTTAAGCATTATCAGGTCTAATTGAAAGCAATTCTTTCAAAAGTTTTTTATGTTTTAGGATTAATTTTAATTTGAGATTTTTTTGCTTAAGTTGCTAAAACCTCTTTCACTAAAATTAATGCCGGTTGCTTTCAAGTTTTTATAATTCAAAATATAGGTTTTTTTTTTTGAAAAAATAATTCTTTCTAGAGAAAATGACTAATCAATATGGCTATCATTAAAAGTAGATAATTCACAAAAAGCACTAGCTAGAGCCTTATCTGCTAGTTGAGGATTTTATGTCAATTTGATTCTTAATCAAGTCTTATTTTTTATTCTACTTTTTCCTGTGATGGAATTTTTAGGTAACGATGGAAAACAAATGAAAACGAGTAAGAACGTATAATTCTTAGCCATACATATCCATATGCTTTCTAGGTGGTATAAAATAACTAGAGTTTGTCAAAAGTTTGAAAAATGAAATACAAATTAAATAAACACAAAGTAATGATAATGGATATATATGTGTGAGAGGAATGATAAAACAAGACACAAAAATGGTTGACAAAGTTGTTGTTGATTAGTGTAGAGAGAGAGAGATGTTAGAAAGGAATATTTAGGAGAATGAAAAGGAATTAAGAAACTTACAAAGGTATTTGAAATTAGGGCTTAAGATGACCAATAAATGAAAGCAAACAAACAACCCTTTATCCCCCCACCACCCTTCCCTCTGTGCGTCTGCGTCTGTGT
This sequence comes from Vachellia collinsii, assembly GCA_006871305.1. Classification (NCBI taxonomy): domain Eukaryota; kingdom Viridiplantae; phylum Streptophyta; class Magnoliopsida; order Fabales; family Fabaceae; genus Vachellia; species Vachellia collinsii. Next base: position 5,066 of record QFDD01006067.1, on the reverse strand, counting down.
GTGTCTCTGCGTCTCTTCACACATTCAGGTCAATGGGTCCACTGATCATAACATCAATATTTCTTGCTCCTTAGACTATTTCACACCCACCCCTTCATTTATTGCCCACAAATTGCTAGAATCACATCTTTATGGCACCCAACTTTCATTTCATTAACATCTGTCATCTTTCTGGCCCTAGTTTCTTGAGTATTTGAAGATAAAATTCTCTTGGGAACAAATTGAGTTTGATTAATTTTTATTCCTTGTTTTTTCCCAAAAAAATTGTATTATTATCTGCTTTAATTTGTCCTGACGTATGCTTAGATTGAAAATTCAAATACCTCATTGAATTTGAATCTGGATTTATACTAATGGCCTTTTTACTAGTCAAGATTGAAAAAAAAAAATACACATTAGACTTGGACTAATCATACTCCAACAGCGAGACTATTAAGAAGTCAAGATTGATTAACATGTAGATTACTTTTTTTGAAGTCGATGGTTGGTTAATTTATTTAAACATTCAATAATTGTGAGAATAAAAAATCGAGTTACACGGATTAAGGTTTTTTCTTTCTTTTTGCATTTTTAAAAAATCAAAACGAAAAACTTTTTGTGAAGAATCATGTTATATTATATATATAGATATGAAAATTCGACTCAATCATATAAATTGAAATTGAAATGAGTTCACACTGATCAAAACAATATTTACCAGTATTTGATTAATGACGAGATATTGATGATATATATTTAATAAAATCAGGCTGAAAAATTCAACATGTCTTAAGTAAGTTGAACCAGAAGTATATATGACTCTAAATTAAATATATATTTCTATTTGAATCACAAGCTTTCACGCAATAATTTTATTAAAAAGCATATCAGTGTTCTAGGAGGATAAGTAATTGAACAAATAAGGACAAACGCTTTGTTTGTATTTTTCTCTCTTCGATCACACAAATCGGATATATTATTCAAATACGTAAGGAATTATTCTATTGACATTTAATTTTCTTATTTAAAAAAAAAAACTCATGAGTGCTAGCTAGATGACCTTGATCTCACGGATAACTTGGGTCTCTGCTAAAAAATTTACATGTTGTTTTTATATGACGGAAAAAATATATAATAAAAACAAAGTCCCTCTATATGGAAGTATGAGGAATCTCCTTTCAATTCTATATTCATATTTTTCAAACTTAGTCTCCCATAAGATTAGGTGTCACTGACCTATTATTATAAGATATCTCTAGACTCACAAATGGTTTATCATCACCATCGATCAACACGAATTCTTATATATATGAATAAGAGGACTTAATCTGATCTCTGCACCTTATAGCTTGTAGCCATGATTTTACTCATGTTGCTACAAGTTAGCATTTGTAACCTTTGATCCCTCAAGTTTTTGGAGACTATGTTCTGCACGGTGAACTTTTCCATAAGTTAATGTCTTAGTATGTATTGTTTTTTGATGTATGACTATCATTTGTATGCACTTATCACTTTTCATATAATATAATTGACTTTTTATTAAAAAAAAAAAAGAGAACTAGTATTGATAAGAAGATTGAAGAAATTAAAACTGGTGATGAGTGAGAAAGATTTAGAAATTTTTACATCGCGCGTGGTGTGTCGGAGAGAAAGAAATTTGTAAGACGGACAGAGAAAGAGAGAGATTGCCCAAAGTTTGGAGTGTAGTTAGCGTATAATGTATATTGACTATTAAGAAAAGGAGAGTTAAGATGAAAAATAAAGAAAGGAAGAAAGAAAAAGGCTTTGTTGGAGTGTCACTTTCCTATATATACTCTTAATGTTATGAAGGAACCACATATATACATCTCACTCTAAACTCTCTCTCTATCCCTTCCTTACCAATTCTTTTCTGCTTTGCTTTTTCTTTTTATTTCGCCATTCCCCACCCCGCATCCCTCTCTGTTCACTAAAGGATGTCTGTTTTTTGACGAAGAGGAGAGGGAAAAAAAAAGGTCTTTCTTTTATTCCCCATTTAGCTTATTGAAGTATACAAGTATTTGACACACACACACACACACAGATGCTTTGAGCTTCTTGCACTTTGTATCTCTAATCACTTGTGTGTGTGTGTGTGTGTGTGTGTGTATTCTGTGCTCTCTTTGTTTCTTTTTACCATATCAAGTTCAGGAATAAGTACCCCACTATGAGCAATTTGTGTGCCTTTGTCGCTGCCTCTCTAGTTGTTGTTCTCTGAATTCTATCTTCGTCTTCTTCATCTTCTTCTGGTTCTTGTTTTTGTTGGTGTCGCCAGGTTGAGTAGTGGTGGATTTGTGTGTTTGCCACTTTAAAATGCCCCAGAATAATAAGATTTGCAACAAAGACGACCCATCAACGAATCCGATGCCTGATCTTTCTCTTCACATTAGCCTCCCGAACAGTGCTCGTTCTTCAATTTGCACTACCACTGGAAATAACAACAACGAAGAAGCAGATTCGTCGTTGTTTGATATATGGAGAAGCAACACAAAAGAAGTAGATTATGGCCCCAAATCCCACAGTGAGAGTTCAATCAGAGAACAAACCCATAATAATCTCTCTCTCTTGAACAATCATCATCATCATCATCATCTTCTTCTTCCGACAAGTGGTTATTCTGAGGCTGAGAGCCCCTGGAGAAGAAGATTGTTAATCAGAGAAGAAGAAGATGGTGGTGGTGGGTTTTGGGTTTCACATCAGGGAATCAATTCATCAAGAACTATTAGAGGACTCCCACTTCAGGATTCCAATGACATTTCTGTATACCCACTTCAACAATTTCCCTATCCTAATAATTACTCATCATCATCAGCTTCTTCCGCTTATCATAATAATTACAGTAGTCCTCTTGCTGCTGCTGCTGGCGGTGGTGCTGGTGATTATAATAACCCAGCAATCTCGCGGTTTGATGGGATAAGTATGGAGAGTTTGATCATAAGACCCCAGCAACCCAATCATCAGTTTCACTACTTGCATCATCATCATCAAGTTCAACAAAATCATCAGTTTGGTTCGAACTCCGATTTCTCAAACGGATTTGGGAGGTCGAAATCGATGTTGCCCAATAGGCTTCATCATCACAGTAATAAGAGAAACATGAGGGCTCCCAGAATGCGTTGGACTAGCTCTCTTCACGCTCGTTTTGTTCACGCCGTTGAGCTCCTCGGGGGCCATGAAAGTCCGCCTCTCTCTCTTCTATTGATTAATTCACTGTTGTGTGTTGTCCCTTTTTCATGTGGGTTTGATCAATTTGCGTATTAATTTCTTTAAATGAATTGAACAAATGCTTTAGGAGCAACCCCTAAGTCAGTTTTGGAGCTCATGGATGTGAAAGATCTAACACTAGCTCATGTGAAGAGCCATTTGCAGGTACTTACTGGTTTTCCTCTTCACCTCTCTCTCTTGCTTGACACATATAACACAAAGTTACAGGCTTTCGTACAAAATGATGAGTTCTGGATGGTTCCGAAGAAATAACGATACAATTCTCATCAAGAGATGAAAATTTTCCATTTACCCTCTCTCCTCTCTCTCTCTCTCTCTGCGTCTTGCTCTGTGTGTTTATGTGGACTTTGTGCTAAGTCTATCAAAGCGGCACGAGGGACGAGAAACGATGCAGTGAATGAATGAAGGTAGTGAGCAGTTGAGTCTGTGGTCTCTGCAATAGGACAAGTTCTACTTTTCGAGAGAGAGAGAGAGAGAGAGAGGGAAGAGAAAAAAAAAAAAAGAGAGAAGAGAGGAAAGTAGCCATCATTTCTCAATAATAGAAGCAATTACTCACCTTACCAAACATCAACCTCGTGCTTAATAAACAAATCTAGAAAAATCCCACAACCATCCGATTTCATTTATTAATATCTTTACTTTGAAAATCTTAGATTTCCCTAATCTTCTCATTTCCTCCTTGTTATACTTATATATTCTTTATTACCATATAGCTTTGTTTTTTAGTGTGTATTTATATATAAACACAATCTCACACAACCTGTCTGTTTTTGGCTTCTGCAGATGTATCGAACTGTTAAGAACACTGACAAACCTGCAGCTTCCTCAGGTAATTCGTGTTGTTTTAACCTTGCCTTGCATTTATGATAACTATATTTTAATTAACCCAATTAATTAGTGTGCACTTCACTAATTAATAATTTATTCCTTAACTTCCGCTCCCAAAAGATTTACTACTATAAAGCATGAAATTAATTTTTTTTTGCAAGATTCCCTCGCTTCCCTTTATGACTCATCCTCCTTATTCATGCACATTAAATAATAACTCTCTCTCTCTCTCTCTCTCTCTCTCTCTCTCTGTATGTGTTTTTTTTGTGCTACATGCATGCATATATCACTGCGTTACCCACATATGTAAAGTTGCAGCAAGTACATGTTATAGATATATATGTTCTAGAATATATATATATATATGTCTTATGATGATAGTGATCTTGTTTTGAAATTTAAAGTTGTGCTGATCTATAAATATGCTTATATGCTAACAATATTTGTATCATCAGATGGGGATGAAGATTTCATGAGCCTAACGCCTTCACCACTAAATGAAAATGAAAACCATTTTTCAGCAAACAATAGAGGCCCTACGGTTGCATCATCCTTAGATCAGCATATGGCCTACACTAACAGCAATCTCTGGGGTAATTCTTCTAGGTAATCCCCCCCTCTCTCTACATAAATCAGATGCATTTTTTTGTAGCAGTTTAACTCTGAAATCTAACCGTTCAATTTGATTCAAAATTAGTCATTTTGATTAGTAACTTTATCTGAATATGCTTATGCTAGGAGATGGAAGGAGTAGGCAAAATGTGTTTGTTAGCTAGTGTGTTGGCTTGTGCAATAGTGGTTAGTATGGCTGTTTCCAGTAGTTTCAAAATTGAGTTTAAATCAAGTAAGGAAATCATATATAAGAAACCTCAAAGTCTCTCTTCATACCCTTCTAAAATTGTGTAACTAAGAAAATATGCTAGCTTCTCTCTCTGACAGCTACTTTTCTTCTTCTTTTTCATTCTTCTCTCCTCTAATCGTGCTCACTTTCTGACGAATAAGCTCTATATATATAT
>QFDD01006066.1:0-11341 GCA_006871305.1 Vachellia collinsii | reverse complement strand
TGGCTGGGAATATAGTAATATACTTTATCCATTATGGTCAAGCCCGTTAAGATTGGGGGTTCGGAATGCAAATTCCAATTAGTATGGATAAGTAACTACAGCCAATTTTGTACCAAAAAAAAAAAACTACAGCCAACAAATGTTGGTTAATACCTCATTAGATCGTGAGTTTAGATTTTAATGTTGATATGAGAATCTTGTTGGTGGGTGGTATTTAAGTAGATATATAAGCACTTTATAAGCCTAAAAGCATATTCTGATCTTGGTGAGTCCCTATAAAATTGAAATTTTGATTAGTTATATGATGAGGAATTAACTCTTCTGTTAAGCCTAATTATCATTGGTGGAGTGTGTATTGTGTGTGCCACATCCAAGTCCCAAAACGTAATCCTATTTCGTGCGAGAGTTTGAGCAAGACTATCGCATTCCAACTATGCACGTAAAGTTTGAAATTAGGTTTGAAATTTATTTTAATGGTTTGAAATTGTTGTCAAGATAAAAAAATTGAAATTAGAAATTAGGACACTAATTTAAAATAAATTAAATTAGTGTAAAGATAGCATATGAAGATTGATTTAATTGGTAAGAAGTTAACTCATACTCTCTCCTATTCTTTTCATAGGTATCATTTTAAAAGGCTTCTTTAATTCTTTTTATAAGACCTTTTGGTAGTTTCAGTAAACATTAAATATTTTTTATATATACCCATATTCAATAAGGGTAGTAGAAAAAAAGTAATATGATATCTAAATTTAATGTAGTTAACAAGAGTAATATTAAAAATCATTTGAATTTTATGAGAAATTTAATGATATTAACTGTTTTTATAGGTACATGCAAATTAGTGAGGAGGCTCTTATAATAAAATCAAAATCTTACTACCGATGAAAAAAATTGTTGATATATGATCTGTAAGTATATTTTGAATTTGGAGGGATGTCCTGATTTTGGTAAGCCACTGAGATTCAACTCAATGAAACTTTTCTTTTAATTTTTTTTTTTGTTATTCCTCATGATGAACCCCAAAAATTGACACTTTCAAGCACAACTAGCACTTTGAATGTATGATTCACTAAACTCTTTTTTACCTTATATGTATATATCATCAATATCAATATATGAACATAAACTACACTATTAGCAAGTCATGGATATATATGATTTATTCCACTCCTAAAGTAAGAGCGAATTGATTTTTTTTATATTAATGAAACTAATTAATTGATATATTTATAATTTTTTGAACTAATTTATCTAATTTATAAATTGATATATATAATCTAATGATACATATAAATATTTTAAAATATATTTTATAATTATATAATTTATTTATCTTTTTTAATATTCTAAAAAAGTCAGCTAATTCTTACATTATGGATCTAAGGTAATATTATTTAAAATTAAAGTATGATAAGTTATAGCACTTCACTTTTCAATAATTTAATTTTTAATTGATTTTTTCATTTGGGGTGTGATTTAAAAGCAAAATATTGAGATGGAAAACAACCCGTTGAAATTATCCTAGTGGGCCATAAATTCATATTGGATTAGTATGGTTTTACAATCTAGTTTAAAAGATTTGGCCAACCCAACATTGGGTAAATTTGGCTATATTTTTATTCTATTACCATAACCTTGATTTGATTTGCTCAAAGCCGCAGCTTGCACATATTAGAAAGACAATCCAATACCATTGGCATTTTAGATTTGCACTTGAACATTTATGTATTAAAAATAAGCACATAATCAACTAGCATTTTAAATTTATTTCATATTAAAGAAAAATGGCAGTGTCGTCATAAAATTGATGCACAGCCGAGGTATTTACATTTTAAACAGAAAGGGGAAGCAACTATATGTAGTATTAAATTGATGCAACATGATGTGTTTTTATTGGACAACACACAAATGATGTGGTGCACTGGGTGCATACAAAAATTTCTCTTGTTCTAGTGGGCCGTGCATTCGTATTGGATTAATATGGTTTTGCTATCTAGCGTAAATCTCACGGAAGCCCAACATAGAAGATTTACCAATTCAATGATATAGAAATTTGGTTAGATTTTCATTGTTATTACCAGAACCCTAATTCGATTTGTTTGTTCAGAGCCGCATCGAGCGTAGAAATAGAGAGAGATAGAGAGAGAGTCCGTCACGATTGGTATTGGTAAGAATCCATTTACATAGGCAAGCTTATCACATCCATTTATCCAGACCTCGAAATTATATTTTAAGTTGATATCATTCATATTTTTACTTGATTTTCATGTTCTTGAGAAAGGAAAATGGATTCCTTAAATCTTAATTTCTTAGATCTATATGGTTGGTGCCCAAATTTTAAAAAGTTTGTAAATTATACTAGTATGTCCTTAAAAAATTGCACGATTGACCAAGAAGATTACGTATAAAGATGTGTATTTATACAATCTATTTTAGGAATGAAAGAGAGAGGGGAAGTAGATTTGACAAGCATATTCAAAACGATTTAAAAGAATAAAGTCTAATTGAAAATTCAAAATTGTAGATCTGAATGAACTGACATTTTCTTATATATTTGACTTGTTCGACTATTTATTTGTTGACTAATTATTATTATTCTCGATCAAACGAGCCACCGATTCACCAATTTTTAAATCAGACCAATTGGTATAATCCGATTTACAAAACCATGCCAATTCTTAAACTTGTGTATATATATATGGGGGTTACAACATATACAATGTAAGCCTCATAGAAGTCCACATATAGTAGAAAAATTGGCCGTTCAAATTTTATATAAATTTAGCCAAATTTATTATCTATAGTCAAGAGCCAAATTTTGTTGACTTTGATTGGTGCCGTAATAGTTACAAATGGTGGGCGAATTCGGCACAACTTGGCTCAAACATGAAACTAGGAACATGAATAGAACACCATATAATATATAGTTGCTTTAGAAAACAGAAAAAGCTTTTTCTCCTAGAAGTGCCACGACCTATTTAAATGTGTGCTTTTATTCTTATATCTATAATAATTGATGTTTCTAATCCTTCCTATTTGTTTGATATAAATGTACAAGGGTTACTAGAAGGAAATGAATGAGACGGAACCAACAAAAAGGCCAAGAGTTGGTCATGAAGGAAGCAATACTAAGCTCCAAAATCTGCCTGACCAACTCATTCACTACATCATGCATTTGCTCCATTGTAAGGATGCAATCAAGATCAGTGTCTTATCCAAAGACTTCTATTCTCACTGGCTTTCCTTTCCAGTTCTGGACTTCAACTATGATTTCTTTCGACTAAAGAACAATCCAGATGAGACCTTCTTCACTTATATCCAAAGAATCACTGAACTTCGTGGTCCTCACATAAAGGATTATTTGCATAAGCTAAGCTTCAGTTACCATGAAGAGATCAAATCCGCTTATCCCTATCAGTACTGTACTGCATTTGATGCCTTATTGGGCTTTGCCGTGCAAAACAATTGCAAAGAGATCATCTTTGATGTCCAAATCTCAGTCCCTTTTCGCTTTATTGTGAAAGACTTGTGTACCATCGATAAGACTGTGAGCTACGGGAAGCTTTTCCCTCTATTTTCTTCCAAGTTTTTGACTGTGCTCAAACTTACTGGGTTAAAGTTTAATCCAGTTGCTGATGCTTTCATAACATGTCCAAATTTGGAAGAGCTACTAATCAATTATTGTGAAGGATTCGACACCATTGCTATTTCAGCCCCATCATTGAAAAAAGTTGAAGTAAAATGCTGTAATAGGTTGAGAACATTTCATGTGGAAGGAGGAAGATTGGAGAGTTTCATATTTGAAGGTGTCAGAAAATATGATAGTACACTCCAACCATGTGAGGTTGACCTTCCGATTTGTGATTCGTTGAGATATTTGCATCTCACAAAAGTCAAGGTCCTGGCCGATAACCTAAATGAAGTGGTCCCAGAGTTCTTGTATCTTAGTGGATGTGATTTGCCCGAGAGTTTGCAAATTCATAACCCTCATGTTAAAGTATTGGAGATGGACAATAATTATGACACAGAGGACCTAGTCCTCCACACTCCCGATCTTGAGAGTTTCAAGTTTAAAGGTTCTGATACAGCACCATGTAGATTGAACATCTCAGCATGTCTGGCTCTCAAGATTTTGAAACTGATTGAAGTAACAACCATAGGAGATCAGTGGCTGAAGGATATAATATCGCTGTTGGTTTTTCTGAAAGAGGTGGAATTAGTTAATTGCACTATGTTGCAGAGGATGGAGTTTACAGCTGAAAACCTCGAGAAATTTACATTATATGGATGTTCTGATCTCAGGGAGGCAACAATTGATGCTCCAAACTTGCTGCAGTTTAACTACCTTGGACACTTGGGAATTTCTTTGTTGATTTTATCGGGTAAATGCAGCGGAAACGTCAGATTGGTGCGCAATATAATAGATCATGCGTCATGGTTTGAACTGATTGTAGAATTCCTTCGTTGTTTTGATCATTTCAAAGAACTCACTCTTTCCTGCAGCACAGCCGAGGTATTCACATTTTAATCAGAAACCCAAAATATTGATTCCTCTTTCTTATAGTGATTCAAGTATTTGATTTGATTTTATTTGAAGGATATTATTTTCCCAAGAGAACTTGTGTGGACAAATAAAGTAGCTCCATTGTACGATGTGAAGCATATAAGATTTCAAGCAGGAGATATCCAAAGTAATGAAGTTGTAACGCAATTACTGGAGTCCCTACTCTGGTTGGTTCCGAAACCATCGACCTTAACGCTATCCTCCCTTAGTAGAGGGATGACAGGCATTCTAAAGGTACGTCTTATTAAACTACCGTTCTATACTATCAATGTATTTGATCAAGCCAAGCAAATTTTCTGTATTTTCATTTATGTAATGGATTCTAACTAGTGGGATAGGATAAGACTTTGTTATTGTTGTTGTATATTTGTTTAATGATTAACTTAATTTCTTTGGGTCTAACATATATAAGATATATCACATGTTAGTAGAAAGTCCCTGCTAAGTCCTTATATAACCAAATGCTAAGTGCTAATTTCAACAAGAAGCTATGGAGAAATAACTAGGTACTCGGTGCAACCTCATTTGTACTCTACTCAATAACAATCCTCCACCTCAAATAATTGTAATTCACATGTTATCCTACTCATTTCCATTTATTTATTGTTCTAAAAAAATTAAAATGCCTTTTCCTAAATTACCCCGCTTCCATTTTTCTCTCATGCCCTCTCCCTCCCTTCTTCTCTCTTCGTCAGTACCAGATTCTCTTCTTCTTTTTGTTTTTTTGCCGTCGACATCGGATCTACTGCAGATGTGTCACAGTGGCCGGCGAGCATCGATGAAGTGATTTTTGGAGTAGGCCAGAAAGCTTCACCAAGGGAGATCAAGTCGGCTAATCAGAATTTTACCCCTCCACGCCACTGTGTTGTGCCCTTGGGCTCTCAGGCAAAGGATCAAGTTGGTGATCGATTTAAATCCAAGTTGTTAAAATATGGATTTTATCCGAAAGTATAGTTTTTATAATTCAAGATTTCAATTGGCACTTAATTTCACTAGTTTTATTTTGCATTAGAAAGTGTTACAACTCTCCAATAATTGCTGTTCTTGATAGTCCTAGATTGATGATGAGCAGGGAAGGGGAGGGCGTGAAAAAAGGGGAAGAGGGGCAATAGAGGAAAAAAGATTTTTATTTTAAAAAAAAACACATTAATAAATATAAGTAGGATGGCTTGTGGATTAAAATTATAAGATGTCTTGGATTGTTATTGAGTAGAGTATAAATGAAGTGACACTTTAAAAGTAATGTATTTATTTGTATATGTATGATATAATTTTTTGCCTTAAAGGCAATGCCAGATCTGCTATGAGATAAATATATCTCTAAACTGTCCCATCTACAATGTACTTCATAGTATAAAAACCCATTTATACCTGATAAGTGTTCTCCCTGAAGGTAATTCAAATTCTTCCCAAGGACCATTCTTCCAAAGGACTCTCATATACATTATGGATGTGTCTATTAGAGTTGGTATTATAGGTTTAGCTCGTCAACCCGTAGCCATTGGGTTGAGAAAAAGGGAGTTCATTTGGATGCGGGTTTTTTTTGGCCCGTACCCATAGGGGGCTAATCTGCCAACCCACTTTTCTTCTTCTTCCTTTTTTAAAAAAAATAAAATTGATTTATAAAAATATATGAACAACTTCTGATTATAATATAAATCTAATTAACATTAAATGTTTGTTGATCATTTGATTTGTGGTTTATATTTAATTTGAATTCAAACTTATGAGTGTATTAAATATGTTTAAGATGTATTGTTTCAAATTTGAATTATATATTTTATGTTTAAGTTGTATTGTATTTTTATAAATTAAATTTATGAAAAAAGGATAGTTCATTTTAGGTATTAAAAAAAATAAAAAAATAGTTTAAGTCTAAGTTAAAAAAATATTATGAGTAAAAAAAATATAAAAAATAAAAATAATATTAAAAAAAAAGTTGGTAGCCTACATATGCATGCTAGAATTTGAGCCCACCCCACGACGAGCCAACTCGTAACCAACGGGTTGGCCCACATTACCACTTCTAGTGTCTATTCAAGTATATATCCTTAATGCCTCCTAAATGCTATTAGGGGTATTTAAGATAGCAAGAGGATAAGACCTCGTATGAAACAAATCTTTCATATAGGTTGGCTATTAGGGGTATTTAAGATAGAAAAAAGACTCATTGGGCAACACATATAGGTTGGCTTTAAGTTCTAAAAGCAACAGGGAGATCAATATATTAGAAACCTCATGTACTTTGTTTTGAGTTATGTAATGTACAAGTCTTAAGGATTTTGTAACTATCATTAGTTTTTGACTCTCTTGATCTTCAGGTATATAAGTTGTTCACTATTGTTGTTCTTGTTGCTTCATGAGTAAATAGAATTTAGACCCAAGTAGTAAATAATTGATGACATGGTAAGATTTCCTAAAATCGACAATCAAACTATATATATAGTTTGATTGCATGAGCTCTTTAAGGGGCCGTTTGGCACAATAGAATTGAGTCCATAGAAATGAAAATGAAATTAGCCTCTACACTTTGCTACACTTATAGGACCATGGAATTGATTTCCATGTGGAAGGTGGCCTCCATCATACAACCATGGAATTGTAAAATATTCCATGGAATTCAAGATTTACCCTTCATTCTCCATCTCCTTCAGACCTCGACCCCATTTGCCATCGCCTCACCACTAGCCTCCAACCACCCATACCGGCGGTGGTGACCTTCAGCGATTGTGTCGACGATCTTTGGCCATCTGCAATGGCAACAGCAAGGAGATAGCAACCTCCTTAACAGATCTCTTCCTCCTTCCCAAGTCTTCATCTCCGTTTTCTCCTCTTCGTCTTGGACTTCTCCGACGACGATGGTGACGACTGAAGCTCATCTTCATTTTCTCCTGTCTTCAGCTTCTCCAACTCTGTCACCTTCTTTGATGGTTTTGACATGTGTTTTTTTGGTTAATTTTTCTGGAAAAGAATGGTACCTCGATGGTCAAAGTGACTGGGTCTAAAAGAATCGTACTATGGTGACCTCCAAAGCATGGCCAACAGAATGAACGATGGGTGTGAAAGAATGAAGATGAAGTTGAAATTGCAATGGAGGAGGTCTGTTAGGGTGGCCCAGAGGTTTGCGATGGAGGAGAAGGGAGAATGAAAGGGATAGATATTTTTTTTTTAAAATTATAAGAGTATTTTGGCCTTTTGCATAAGAATCAAGTATGATATATCAAACACATATAAGACCTACTTTTAAACCTCATATCCGCGTCCATATACATTTTCATTTCCATATTTATGTCTAAACCAATTCTTCGTACCAAAGAATCCCTAAGGCATAAAGGTAATCACAACCTTTCTTTGCTACCGACTTTGTGGCTGTCTTTTTTTTCTGCAGCTGTTATGAGGCTTGAAGAGTTATGAGATCCACGAGATCTGTTCTTCTAGGATTTCCACTTGGCTAGTAATGTCCCTTGAATTTGGTATCTCTAGTGCGCGCGCGCGCGCGCGTTCCTTCATATATACAAGGATTCGATCACATATTGTTGCCTCTGGTAAAAAAGTATTTCTTTTCTCATCATCCTTTCTTGAACATCATCGTCGTCAAGGCTTCGATCGAGGCCTGCAACTAGTTCAAAAACCTTTTTATTTTACAACTTTTTGTTTAAATAAAACAGCATCCAACATACATACATGCATGCATAAATACGTACATACATATTCATTCTACTTCTTCAGTGTGTAAATCAAGCTAAAAAGTACATACTAATTCATACCCGAGTCGTCTTCTTCCTTCCACTGCTAGCTTTCTCTCTGGTAAGCGCACAGGACATTCATCACAGCACAGCCAGAAAAACCCGACGGAGCTCCGCTTTGATGTTGTTTCCGACGGGCTACTATGGAGAATTAATGAGTATCAATATCATAATCACATGGGATCAGCAAAATCAATCCACATAAATGATATTATATATATAATAATAAATGCTTGATCCATTAGGGGACGATATCGTGACAGAGTTATATTTGATTTGAAATATTATATTGCAGTTTGGATACGGGAGTAGGGTGGAGGCGAGGAAGGTGGAACAATGCTGCTCTACCGTGCCAATCAAATGCTGGAAACACTTCATGCTGAGGGTTGACTATGAAGGCTTCGATGATGACGATGATATGAAGAAGTGTTTGGAGAAGTTCTTTGCTCCCTATCATGGGGCTAATTAGAGAGGCATCAGATAAAGATCAGAGATCAGTCAATATTGCTCTTTATGATTTGCTTTCTGTTATGTTTTCAAAACTCCTATATATATGTGTGTCTGTTGTTGTTATATTGTTTATTCAATAAATTGCTTCAGAACTGATAGTACTTGTTTCTTTGGTTTGTTGTTTCTGATGCGGTTGTTTGTGGTACTTGTTAAATTAATATTAAAGGTCGGTTTATATTTTGTTCGCCCTGTTTTGTGGGATTCCATGGAATCTTCTCTTATCATCGATGGTTGACATTTTCTGATCTGTTTTGATAGTTTGGAATTAGTCGTTTTTTTATTTTTGTGGCTAAATTCTCTACGTCACTATTTCATCCTCTCATTCTATATATATATATATATATATATAATTTAAATGCTTTATTTACTAGGCTTTTTTAAGAAAATTATTGATAGAAGTCAATCAAATTACATATAAACAAAGGGGTAAATACAATATTTGATCCTTCAAGTTTAAAACAGGTAATTTTGATTTTTTAAAAGACAAAAAGATTTAAATTTTTATTAGATTATAAAAATTAATACTTTAAATAAAATGAAATTTGAGAGATCAAAACTATTAGTTTTAAATTTAAGAGGCCAAAACTAAAATAAAGGTAAATTTGAGAGACAAAAATTGTATTAATTCTATAAACATATTTTAGTTTTCATTGAATTTATTTTATATATTTAATATTTTATACAATTTTAATTAGAATAAAATATGTCCTTTCATTATTTTCTCTTTCCATGCAAATTCTGTTTACTTTGTTTGGCGCCGCAGTTACAAATGGTGGGTGAATTCGGCACCACTTGGCACAAGCATGGAATTAGGAACATGAATAGAACAATACATAAGCTTTTCTTTCCCTAGAAGTGAGTATGTATGCGTTCTTTTATTTTTATAAGAGGAACACCAACAAGAATTAATGTTTGTAATAATTTCGTATTTGGTGTAATTTTGCATGGTTGACTAGAAGAAACATGTACACTAAATATTTCAACATTTTAAAAAATATAATATTTTGGGAATGATCAAAGTAATAACCATATAGCAAAGCAATGGTTAAAGAATATAATATCACGGTTAGTTTTCCACATAGTATGGGGTATTCACATGTTAATCAGAAACCCAAATATTTGTTATATATATATATATATATATTTGTTTGATTTAGTTTTATTTGAAGGACATGATTCTCCCTAGAGAATTTGTGTGGCCAAATAAATTACCTCTGTTATAGGGTATGAAGTATATAATATTTAACTTAAGCTTTATCCTCTCTTAGCTCAAACAAAATGAGCACCTTAAATTAGAATCTTTCTTTGTTATTTTTCTTGGTAATCAATACAGAATCTTGCTCTTTCATCAATAATGCACATCTTTCTTTGTTTTGTCAACCATGACCTATAACGACCTATATATACACATGATTAGCTCAACATGATTTGTTTTTTCTTGTGTATTTATCATCCAAAAGATTTTGAATTAACATTGTTTGGATATTGAAACTAAAACTTGTCAGTTATATGGTTTGTAATTTGTAGTATTTATATAAATGCTTTCATTATTATTTTAAGGTTTGTAGACAAAGTGTGTGCGTGCGCGCCCAAATTTCTCCAACATACGGAAGATTTACCAATCCAATGATATATAGTTTGGCTCAATTTCTACTTTTATTATCAAAATTTTAATTCGATTTGATTGTTTAGAGCGTATAAATGTTATATAAATTAAAATAAAGGATTAAGAGAAAACAATATTTATTGAATGTAGAAATGTTATATAAATTAAAATAAAGGATCAAGAGAAAACAATATTTATTATAAAGGACCATTAAAATGATAATTACTTAAAAAGACTAATATAAATTTAAAATTACTAAATTGCCCATAGTCAAACCTTTAACATTGTTTACTATATTTAAAATTAAAAATGAAACTGCCAATAATTCATATATGACATGGCCGTGCCTTTTTTTTGTTAACCTTTTTTTTACAAAGTTTTATATTCATATAATCAATATATAATTTAATTAATAAACATAACATCAAAGTGCTTGATTCATATGATCAACGCTAATATTAATTAAATTTTTCCATAAAAAAATAAAATCATTTTATTTCTTTTCATAATATTATAGATTATCTAGATCTTTCAATTTTATTAACACTACATGTATTTTGGAGTTATAATGGAATATGAATGAGAGGTCGACCTACTGCAATGTTGCCACAATGCTAATTCAGTTGCGGATACTCTAACAAAGAAGGATTGGAACTTGACGACTGACTTGTTAATTGTTGATGATCTACCTGAGGAGATTGGAAGGCTTGTGATACAAGATCATGATAATATTGATTTACTTGTTGCTTTAGGAACTTAGTTGCTGAGGCTTTCCTTTTTCTATATAAAAAAAAACTACATGTATTTTTTAATTCACATAAATTTCTTCTAAATTAAAAATAAACTAAATAATTTTTTTTGAATGATTACAAATTGCTTAAATTTTAGCTTTATGACTCATATAAATTTTAT
>QFDD01006065.1:0-11443 GCA_006871305.1 Vachellia collinsii | reverse complement strand
AAAAAAAAAAATAAGCATACGTGGAATGAAACGCTTACAAAAATGCCCGCAATCATCATTTAGAGCTCAAAATTCATCAGAGTGACTGATACTGAGGTTCTAACCTCAAGCTAATAACTATTCCAATGATAAGATTGCAAACAATTATTATGGTAACACCGTCAAACTTCAGCAAATTAGCATTCCCAACATGAGTAGAACATAAACGCACCACAAGTAGTCAAATAGGATAATTTCGCAAAGCAACCAAAAACTTAAGACAAAAATGAAACAATCAATCAACGGAGACGTACCTTTCATTTTTGCTGAAAGCTCTTCGGAAATCTCGGCACCAAATCCTGTATACGGAATAGTAGCTACAGAGTATATTTTCCTTTTGGCTTCCTCCTCACTACAACAGGAAACAAAATATCATCAGCGCAGAGAGAAACAGAGAGAGAAAGAGAGACCACAGAAACCGAGTTATAACAATAAAATAAGGAACAACGCAATCGCACCTTCCAACAACTTCGGCGAGGGTTTTGACATAGGTGTTCACCATTTCCTCCTCAGATGATTTCGGTGATTTCGAAAAATCCATGATGATAAGCCAGTGCTTCAAGTCGCAGCCCTCGAGAAGAATGGTGTCCTTGGGGGCCGCACTCTTCTTGCTAGGGTCCTTAGGATCTTCAGACTTGTCGTTAGAGGGTGATTCTTCCGATTCCGACACCGAAGTTTGGAAACGAATGGGGAATTTCAGAGAATGTGGAAGCAGTGGGGTTTGTTTGGGGAGTACGACAAATGCGATGCGATAGCGAGAAGAAGCCATCGAAGAAAAAGAAGACGTAGAAGAAGAAGAAGAAGAAATGGCTCGCAGCAGCGAAGAAGCTAAGGCGCGTCGCGCATGGAAGAACGCCATTGTCAAGGAGGAAGGCTCAGAGGAGAAAATGGAGGCTCCAATGCTCAGCGAAGAAGGGTTCAAGAATAGTTCCCAGTTCCCTACCCCATGTAGCTCTCTCCCCCTGTCTCTCCCTCCTGTTTTTTTTTTTTAATCATTTTTTTAAAATGGTACCATTACTAATCACTAATCACATCCAATTCCATACAAATTAGACGAAGTACAGAACTCAGAAAATTGATTGAGATATTAAAAAAAATATATGTCAAATCAAATGAGTATATTAAAATCTAGACCGGCTGAATTGACTAGAAAATCGGCGATCCAATCTCTTAACCAGTTCCTGTTAAGGCTCAACTCGGAAGTTATTGACTTGGGGTAATCCATTGGCAAAAAAAAAAAAAAAAAGATTTGGGGTAATCCGATCCTAACCCGGGTAAACCGGGCCAATTTTTTTATTTAAAAAATATGATTTTTTTATTTAGTTTTAGTTAATTTATACTATCTTTAATTATATTTATTATTTTAGTTTGTCATCATATTACTCATTCCTTACTTTTATTTTTTAGATTACTAAATCAAACTGCAACTAACAATTAGTGATTTATGTTTTAGTATTTCATTATTTTTTTTTTATTTTGTAGCTTGTGAAAAATTGTAAGAATAAATATACGTTCTTAATGTTATATTTTATTATTACTACTATGTATAAGTTAAAAAATTACGTATTTAGTATCATTGTTATTTAAATATTATGGTATTAACTTGTTTATTATCAAATATAAGTATTTTTTTTATTAAATTATAATATTTTGATATGACTGGTCTGACTTATGGATTAACCTCAATCTAACCATTAATCCTTGACCTATCGTCTAAACCAGCTCAGAAGTTGATCCTGCTTTTAATACCTTGCATCAAATCACATCAAATTCTAGTTTAAGCCCTTTAAATTTATAATGTATGTAGATCTCTCATCCCTTAATTTTAACACAGTTAATTTTATTAAGAAAAAATGATGATTCAACAAATTTAAATTAAATGATGATATATTAATATTTAATTTGAAATTTGTTAGCTTAAAAATATTTAAATTATATATTGATGTATTAAATGAACGAATCCAACAGCCAATAAATCAATAATCAATAAATTAATTTTCTAAAAAAATTAACAAATCTGAAATGATTTAATGTAATTTATAAGAATCATCAAAATAAATCTTAATAGTAGTATCTCTTTTACACACACACACACACACAACAAAAGGAAAACCAATCACCTAACTACGGCATTCCCTGTGCATGATCAGATCAAGTTCCTGGAAGGCTGCGTGATAAAGTGGAAGCCGAAACTTGTGGCCAGTCCTTGCTTTGCTAAATTATCCCATCTATTGTTTATTCTATTTCATTTCATTTCGTTGTTGAAGATATGACTTGGATAAAGCTGGTTCCAACAATGCCAAAAAAAAAAAGTCAGAAACTTCCCTTCCTGCTTTATTTTGGCAAAACAACAAAAGCCAGAGAAAGAAAGTAGTTTAGCACATAAATCGGACATTAATTTTCTATAACAATCTCTCTCTCCCTCTCTCTGCATGTGAACTTGTTAAATTAATTCCTCAGGAATCTCAGTTTGTTACACAAGAGCCAATAACAGGCTGCTGGCAAATATAAAGAAAAATATCTAGAAAGTAAAACAAATCTGGTAAATTACACTCTATATGAATCAAAGATTGATTCAATTAATAAGAAGTTAACTTGTAACATATAGAATTGTAAATTTAGATCCTACTAATAATATGAAGATCTTGTTGATATGCAATTTGTAAATACATACATGTACTATTTTTTAGATCTACAGATATGTCTTGGGCTATAAAAGTAAATTATACTCTACAATTTTTTTGGTACCCATGCACTACAAACTTCGTACAATTTAAAAGAATTCTACATATTGTAACAATGGAGCCAAATCTTAGACTTTATATGGACTATTGGACTACTCTAACAAAAAGAGTCTTCCTCCTGTCCCTTTTCTGAATATTCCAAGGATAACGGTGAAAACTATACTGTCTTAATCTACCGATATATTCGATCCAAACAACAATTCTGTCTTACATTATATACATTGACTTACAAGATACTGTAACACTGTTGTTAGATCAAGATGAAACCACATGTTGTAGAGAAGCTTATGAGCTATGAGCAGGGTGGTGGAATTTGGAAGCCGAGATAGAGAGGTTTGGCATTGAGACATCTGGAGGTAGGAGGGCGTGGTTTCTCTGCCATGAGGTATATGTTGTTTAGTTGAACGTGTTCGCATGGATGGTCACGGCTACAACGTAAGTCCACTGCGATTTTTGAAGATGTTGTTCCTCTTATGTTGGAATAATGAATCCCACTTAATCTCACAAGTGATGGCTGAACATACAGTAATAATCAGTTAAACCCAACAACATCATCATCATCATCAATGAATCCATTTGAAAATAAATAGACACACACACACATGTATATCAGATGAATGAACGAACGAATGAGACCTTCTTGTTGCATTTTGCAGGTTCACACTGGTATTCTTGGTCAATGACGATGGGATTTTTGACGTTGTTCATAACAATGTTGTCGAACATTATTTGTGATGCTGCTCCGGGATACCTATCTGGCCATGATTTGATTCTGAGTCCATTAGTTGTGCCCTCCATTGTGCAATTTAGCACACGAATGTTCTTCACTTCAACCTCATCAACGTATTTCCCAAGGCTTCCGATGCTGTTTCACATGTATATCAGTCAAATTCAACACTACTCATCATATCATCGTCGCAGGTTAAGATCAATCGATCAGAAGTTGTACCTAAAACCATGTCCAGGGCCACATGTGACCTTGTTAATGGCCACATTGCTGACGCCTTGAATCATAGATACACAATCATCTCCAGTTTGGATGAGAGATTTGGATATTTTGACGTTGATGGAATGGCTCAGGTGGATTCCATCTGTATTAGGGCTATCTGCTGGTGCAGTGATCCTAAGTTTACGCAGTCTGATGTTGGCAGAATTTGTGACGAAGAAGTGAAACCCCATTGCATTCACTGAAGATATCCCTTGTATTAGTCCATCTGTCACATTGTTGAATTGAATACTCTTCACCCCCAACAAAAACACACCCCACAAAAATCAGTAGATAAAAAAATTTCAAGTTTCAACTTGGTGAATATATATACGAAATGATGGGCTTGTCGTGTCTAATATGCCGTCCTTTAATGCCCTTTGTAATTCTCCGACTTTCCAAAAAATAATTAGAGGGAGGCACGTTAACGTTGGTGTTAATTAGGAGACTTACACTAGGGAGTCTTTGGCATTCGGGGGAAGGGTCGTCTTCACAATTGGCGTTGGCGGCCCACATTTCTTTACCTTGGGCGTCAAAAGTGCCACCTCCGATGAGTTTGATTCCTTTTAGGTCGGAGAAGATGAGCCATTCGCCGTTGACGTATTCAGAAGGGTCGGTGGAAGCTAGAATGGTGCCGTCGACTTTGACAGTGATGGCTTCTGGTGCTTTGCATGGCCCTGCAAAGAACATGGAAGAAACATAGTATTTCCCCGGAGGAACATAAAGCCTCGCTTGTTGTGGGGAAGTACACACACTTCTCCATGCTGTCATAAATGCCTGCTTCCACACACACACACACATACACACACAACAACAACAACACGGATCAACATATATGCAAGAAAGTCTCTCTTGTTTTTTTAAGAGATCAAGTTGCTGCTGAAGATAAGGAACTTTAGCCTAAGATTGTCGAGAAAAAGATTTTTCAAGGGCAAGACACTTGGCTGAGATGTTTTGTGTAATGAAACCATCAGCTGGTTTTACTCAAATCACTTAAGATAAACATGCATGCGAATCTCATCCTACGATATGAATATATTTGAATTTATATTGTTAATAAAATAGAAGTAAGAGGATTGATTAATTGCCAAGATGAATATATATATATAAAAGATAAAGCAGACTAGATAATATCAGAGCATTGAATTTAATTACCTGAGTGCAATCGGTTCTGCCATCGGGTTTGGCTTTAAAATTCAAGACATTGATTATTTTTTCACCTGGAAGAAGTTTATCAACAGCTAAATTTTGACCCTTGAACATATCAGGCCCAGAAACTGGCCTTGTTCTTGCCATCACACAATCACATAATAATTGTGATGACATAAAACTCATCAGAATTACAACTTTCCCTCGAAAGGCCATTGCGCCTCCAGCTTCTTGAATTTTTTCCCCCTTTTTCTTTTTGTTTTTTGGTTTTTCAAATTCAAGGCCTCCTGGGAGGCAAGAGATCATAAGAGTGCGAAAATGGTTCTTCTATCTTCACCTCTTATTTTTATACCTTGAAATTGTTATTTGTGATTCCTTTACCCAAAAAAGAAGATGGATGTTTAATTTCTGATTATTTTCTTGAAGCTTATAAATCATTGAAAGATGTTGGCTTTCTTTTTGTTTACTCTAATTAATGATACTATCTATGTACGTACTTCATTAAATCCCTTACATTTAGGCTTTGCTAACCTCCACTACCACCACAAAGAGGGCTATTTTTTCTCCTCCTCCTATAATACACACACACCTTTAAGTTATCGGTGCACATCGATCTTGTTTACAACGTTATAATCAGATCAGAACAATTCAACTTTTTAAAATAAGAAAATTAATAAAAATATTTTAAATTTCTCTAAATTTGATCTGAATGTGTTGTGTGATATATAGTGTGAGAATGAAATATGATTTTAATGGACTTGCGAAATTTGGGATCTTTAGTTTAGTTTTATTTGCTTATAGCATCCATAAAATATATTGGATTCAATCCAGCTCTGTGTGTGTGTGTGTACACTAGCACTTTTATGTGATAAATCTTATATGCATTCAACTTTTCTGAATATTTGCTCGTCATTATTCCGAAGAAGTATGAGTGCATAACAAAAACGACCTTGAGGATCTTCAAAAGTATATATACAAGTATCATAAAAACTTTGTTTCTATGATGTTACACACGGGAATATATAAGTTGCAAACTGCTGCTCACATTTAAGCGTCATATTTTACGAGGTCACCGTTGAATCCTTACATATATGAAGAAGTACAATGTTTTTAATACTTTTTTTAAGTTGAATGTAGGAATGTGGGTTGCAACTTCTTAACTAGAGTAAGATCCCAGCATTGTAGGCTAAAGGTCTCTTAAATATTAGAATATGACAATTTGTTGGTCTTAAAAATGAAATTAAACTGCTTTGCCTGATCTTAAACTTTCATTACCCCTATTGTATATATTAGCAAAAATTAAAATGTCACATTAGAATACATATACATCCAAAGATCTTGTGTTTAATAAAGCATAATAGCATAGTGTGATCTATGTAGTCGACCTCATCTAGTAGGATAAAACTTTATTGTTGTTGTTTAATACATATCTTAATTGTGTCAAATAGCCATAACTTTCTGTGCCATTTATCCTTTTAGGGTATGTTTAATGAATTTATAGAATCGATTATCCAACTAATTAACTAGCTGTTTCTTTTTTTAATGAGAATTATATAGAATGACAGATAGGGGATGATATAGTATAATAGCTCTTGGTTTTAAACTTTTTTAATCAATATCACCTTAACAATTAATTGGTATGACACCAAATTCCTCACCTAAATACCCCCGGTATTATTTATAAACCAATTTCAACATGTTTTATTGAAATTAAAGAAACCTTAAATTGCATGAACTCCTTAAATCGAGTACAAAGTCTACGCAATAATACATACATACACATATGTACACATATACAAATGAAGGGTAAATAGTATATTTATGTAAAAAAATTGATGGTGACTTATAACATGATTA
Organism: Vachellia collinsii; assembly: GCA_006871305.1. Lineage (NCBI taxonomy): Eukaryota > Viridiplantae > Streptophyta > Magnoliopsida > Fabales > Fabaceae > Vachellia > Vachellia collinsii. The sequence goes on along the minus strand of QFDD01006065.1, from coordinate 4,669 downwards.
AATAATAATAAAAATCACTCTGCCTTTTAAATAAAACCATTAGAGTATTCTTTAAGTGTGAGGTTGTGAGTTCGAACTCTTTGCAGCCATAGAAGGGATTTGTGAGTTAAGGGCGGAGTAAAAATGAGATAACAAAATAATATAATATAATATAATATCTGACTCCATGATGAATTAATTAGGCGAGTAACAATATTGTGCATACATATATAGGAGTCTGGTGGTTACTCTTTAATAAAATTACTTGGAGGAGACAATATATCATATATAATAAGAGGTTTTTGCATACATGGAGGAGGATCAATTAATGGGTACATTTCGATCTGGTGAAAGCAGGATCGTGGGGTTGTTTGACTACAGAAGAACAGTCATTGCCATGTCGGATTGTGGTTTGAGATATGACAACGTTGCTGCAATCCTCAAAACGAATGGCTTCATTGTTTGGGCTCTCAGCAGGTGCAACCAGTTTTACTGATCTTAATGTGAGGTTTGATGATCTTATTGCGTATATGTCCAATCCCATGGCATTTGCTGATGTGATGTTCTCTATTACTCCATCCTTCACGTTGTTGAATTGAAAAGTCTACACATACATAATTAAAGGCGCACACATTATATTAGCTATAACTCCCCCCCCCCCTAAATTACATGCTAGAACTTGAGATGATACACCTTCAAGTAACTAATTAGCTTTTGACGTCCAGTTTTTAGATGCTTTCAAGTGATATTAATTAGGTGAAGTAATAAGATCAAATTACTTCTCTCCTGATTTTTTCTTTTTTTGATTTAGTCTTCACTAAATGCATGTATACAAAATAAATTGACAGAGACAACCTTAATTCATTGAAGTGAGAATTAATGGATAGACACAAAGCAAGTGATCATTTCTGACATGCGAGTCCAAAATGGAAATTCATTTTTTATACTCTCTCCAGTTCTAAATATAAGACCTCATTTTCATTTATAATGATATCTTATATTTAGCATATACATGCACACACATTATTAGTATTGATATGTGACCCATCCCCCCCCCTCTAATTACATGGACTAAAACTTATAGAGGTGTACGCATGTGACTCAAGTGAAATGAGAAGAAGGAGGATAGGGAGATAGGCACAAACATGTGCCCCCCATTATTTTTGACATATGAATCCATAACTCAATAAGAGGTCATTTTATGCATGTTTCTACCTATATTTCCCCTCACTTTAATTAGATGAGTCGAACTAAGCTGCTTAAAGTATATATAGAAGAATAATGATCAACTTACGCTGGGGAGCCTGAGACAGTCGGTGAAAGATTTGTAGTCACAATCGAAGGTGGAAGGCCACATGGACTTGCCCCGGGCATTGAAAGTGCCACCGCCGATGAGCTTAACACTGGTGAGGTCTTGGAAGATGAGCCAATCGGCGTTGACATAGTCGGAAGGATCAGTGGAAGCCAAAATGGTGCCATCAACTTGAATAGTGACAGGAGCAGGGTTCAAGCATGGCCCTGCAAAGAACATGGACGACACCAAGAACTTCCCTTGTGGCACCACCATCCTAGCTTGCTCTTTAGTCTTGCAGGCTGCTTGCCATGCGTGCATGAATGCCTACACACACACACACACACATCCATCATTCATATTCATCATCATGAGATCCATCCATCCATCCATACTCATGTGTCTACACACATCATATAATTGACATCAAGATGGTTAAATTGAGTGCAAAAACAAAAAATTGATGCTATTTCAACCTGTGGGACTTAATGTATGCATAATTAATTTGAATTAGACGGGTAGCTAGCACTAAATGGTTCACATTCAAAAGGGGAAAAAAACAAAGAAAACAAGTTGACTCTCTCTAGCTAGTTGTTGAATAATTTGAGTGCCAAGTTTGTATATTCAAATTAAAATTTTAAATATTTGAAAATGGTCAAATACACATGAAAGCAAAGGATGCAAATAGTCCAAAATTTGTCTCCAGAGAAAGAATAGTAAACTCATACTGAAAGTTTAGATGAGGAGTAGTTGTTTTTTTTTGTTTAATCAAATGGATTGAAGTTACATGTGGAAGCGAATCCACGACTTTTTATTTACAGAGAAACTTTTATATGCCACTACTTAGTACTTACCACTAGTCTACATGCTCATTGGTTAGTTGAGTTGTTCTAATGTAATGGACATCAATAAATTTTCCAAAAGAAAGGCTCACAAATATTGTCATACAATCACTAAGAATAATATTTTCATGCCAATAATAAGATTTAAATCCCTATATCTTTTATGGGATGTGAGTTAATCCCTATAAACTAGATAAACTGATAAAACACGTGTAATATTTACTTTTCGTTTGAAACAGAATCACCACGTTCAAATCCAAAGAGTTAAGTCGATTTTGTAAACATATCATTATATATATATATATATATATTAATTTTGACCATTCATTTTCCACGCCATCAATCACTTTGGAAGAGGAATGTGAAATTCTATATATATGCACCAAAACACTGAGTGAGCAATTTCACTGTTTTCCAGAAAAGAAACTTTAATTTCGTCGAACTCGATCTGATTAACAAAGGCAACACCCAGTGCGAACGTTTAAAACAAAATCAAGACAGCCCCACAAAAACTAAAACAAAACATCACAAAGCTATATTACATTAAAAAGAGTCCTTAAACTTTTAAAGTAATTACCTCAGTGCTTTCGACCTTGGGATCAGATTTGGCTCCAAAATCCAAAACATTAATGATTTTCTCAGAAACCCCACAATGTACGAGGCCGGCAAAGCATATATAAAAAAGAACAACACAAGATTTGCCAGACACACCCATTGCAACCTGATCTGGAGAAACCCTAATGATCGTACCTGTTTTTATCTTTCTTTCTTTTTTTTTTTCCTGGTGTTTACAAGTACAAGTTTCTATGATGCTATTTGTATGAATTTTATAGGTTCTACACTTTGTAACGAACCGTTGCGAGTGATTCTATTTGTCTGGTCACGTTTGGGTAAGCTAAAATAAGTAAAAACTGATATTCTCTATTTGCATTGACCCTTTATTTTAGCCTATTTCATTTCAATGTTCAATCGAAATGATTAATACAATAATTCGTACATATGTAGTAATAATAATACCATTTTATTGGGCCATGAATAATATACCATTTTAGATCTCAAATAAATTTCAAAACCTGCTCAGTGCTAAGAAAAGATTCATCCAACAATTTATATTTTACCATTTATAGGTTTGAGGTTTTATTACTCACTGTGAACTGTAATTAAGAATTATGCATTTATAGCCTTAGATATACATGTCTGATAATTAAGTTTACATAAAAATAAAGCGTAAGGTAAAAAAAAATCAATAAAAATAAAGATTTGAAAAGCCTTCTTCAATCCTAAGAATTTGGAGTGGGATTTTCCAAGAGAGCAAGTCAGTTTGTGTTACCTAACCAGTTACTCTACTAAATATTTTGTTTAGTAAGGAGAGCTAATTAGATCTACATTATCTAGATTTAATTTAGATGGTCTAAATTTAATTTTTTAAAGTTTTTATTTTCTTAAAAAAAATTATTCCAATGAATATGGAATCTATAATAACAATCTCTTAACTATTATTTTTTAAAAAGTAATTTTTATTTAAGAAAACACCATTTAAAAAAAAATCAAATTTAGACCATCTAAATCAAATCTGAATGGTCCATATCTGATTAGCTCTTTCAACTAAACATTTAATACTTAGCATGATAATCAGGCCGTTGATTTACTTTGTCATATCCATATTATTTGCCTGACCATTTCTCATTTATCGCCATCATTTATGACAGGTAATCCGATTTCATTATTTTGACTCAGAAGATGAACATGCTACAAGAAGAGTGTGCTGAAACCCACCATGACTGCAATTGTGCATCAAGTCTTACTGCTACAACCTGAGTGTGCTCTAAGAAACCCATCATGTCTGCCATTGTGAATCAAGTCTTACTACTACAACCTGAGTTTATGGGCTAGATTAAACCTGTGATCTCCCACCTATAGTGGAGTTTCCATATTACTATGCCATGTTGTGCAGTGAACATTGATAGTCTTACTACATTTTACTTGTCAACCGGTAATTTTATTTCAACCAGATAAAAAGATACATTAATATGAATTTGTGTAATCTATATTCAATCTATAAATAATATATGGTAAAGACCTGTCATGATTAAGACGATAAATCCATTGTTACATTTCCACATTATAGTGAGATATGCTGCTTTATTCAATTATTTTTTCATGTAATGCCTATATATGGGTATTTCAAAAGTATCCTTTCGAGGTTGTGGAACAACACAGATTTGGACTTCAACCGTGCAAGAATGCCAAAGAGATAATCAAAACTAAAATCCTATATAAAATCAAACGAGGTTGAATTTATTAGAAGAGGTTAACATAACGAATCAATATTTAAATTTCCATAATAAAAATTGTCTACATTTAGTATTTGAACATAATTGTCTTCAAAAGAAAAATACATGTACTTAGCAAAAGCAAAAAGTTGATTTTATATACACGCAAAGACATAGTCAAAATAGTAAAATGGTGTCCAACGTGTTACTACACTCTGTTATCGTAGGATGTGCATTATTTAGGCATCACGGCCTTTTTATTTGACAGGCAGAGAGTTCTACAA
>QFDD01006064.1:0-11049 GCA_006871305.1 Vachellia collinsii | reverse complement strand
GAAAAAAAAAAAAAAGGAACAATGTGAGCAGTTTGAGGTGATCATACATGGTCACAAACACAACCACCAAAACAAAAAAAGAAAACAAGAATATTAAGATATGCGAGTAGCCTGAAGTTTGAAGAGACTAAACATGGCACTGCCCATTCCATGATAGCTTCTAACCAGCAACTTCATTTCTTATCAAGATGAGCTTTTTTGGGCTGAAAGCTCGTAAAACCCTAGCTCAAAGTCAGCCTTAGATTCTTGTGATGATGGGTCCATGGAATCTATTGTATGACATCAATTTGAATTTGGTAAAGCAAACATTAATGTGAAGGGATGAAAAGGTAAACTTCTTCTCAGCAAAGAATGACTCTTTGCAGCTTTTCTGGAGAAAAACTAACAATTGGATTTCTGTAAGATTATTAACCGGTAGGCATTTTTTTAGTTTTAGTTTGATCAGTGATACTGTGTTTGAGCCTAAAGTCTAACTCAAATACTTATTAATGAGGAACAATGAATCAAATTAGGCAATAGGCTTTTGTATTCAAGCTGCCAAAACCCCTTGCACCAAGACCAAGGCTTACATATAAAAGTGTATGTTAATATCTATATTTATAATCACCAGTTTATTGATATGGCCTTCTGTTTGATTGCCTTGTGAAAACACTTTCTTATCTTTTATTAATGTTGAGCCACGTTTTTTGACAATGGGGAGTGAAAGACTTGTAATTTCAGCTTAAATGTTGGTCTTCAAGCTCAATATAACAGTACACTAATCTTTTATTAATAATGTTGTAAGTTGGTCCAAATGAAGTCTTAATCATTCAAACCTAATATTGTTTTAGCTCTTCCTCTGGATCTATCATCATCTTGCAATAAGTTTAATCACACTAATTTACTTATTATGAATTAAGTTCTTATTTTTAAAAAATAAAGTAATCTATAATATGCTAGTTGAAAATCCCTTTTTTAAGTAGATTATGGAAAATTAATCAAGAACGCTTCCTATTAGAAGGAAAAAGTGTAACAATCCATTTAATAATTTAATCACATTATTTAAGTTAATTAGAGTTAAATTGTTGAATGGAATATTTGAAGGCCAAATGATATTACTTTGAAATACTGCCTTTTCTTTTTATTAGAAATTTTAAACTTTTCTGGGAGTTATTATTTATAATTTTTACAATAAAAAATAAACTATAAATTTTCAAAATTTATGAAAAAGTTTTTTTAATAAAATTTGAAATAATTTTAAAACTTCAAAAGGAAAAAGGATGTCTGTAACCCTCCCAATCCCAGGAATGTATACTCCTTTTTTTCCCTCTTCTCACTCTCACGCCGCAAAGGGAGAGCAACAGAAGCGGACCACCATTGTTGGTCATCTTCCAAGCTCTCTTTCTCTCATCTTCGTCTTTTGCATCTCTTAGTAGAGTAGTGAGCTTTAGGTTTTTTTTTATCTTCTTCTTTGGTTTGCCATTCTCATTGATGGTAGGGCGTTCGTTGCAATTTTTTGTCCTGCTCGAATGGTTGCTGATTCTCTTCTTCCAACAATATAAATTTGGGATCTTTATTCAATATATAGTTAAGGGATTGGTACTGATTTCAATTTGGCAGCAAATTCGTCATCATGGATGTCTTGCATTCGCGCGTTGGTTCCCAGCAGACCTCCATTCGCTTTCACAGTGTCTAAATTCTGAATAGAGCAGAGTAATCAGGTGTCCCATGTTTGCTATACCAATTTTTCCACCACCTCGATGAAATTTAGGGGTTTGAATCGAAGACCTTGGACGAAATCTAGTGATACAAGAAGAAATACAGTAATTAAATGTATATGTGGGCGTAAAAGTAACCCCATTGATGGCGTGTGGAAGCGGATGACCCTCTTATTCGTCACATCCCGATCTTCAAGTGTTTCAGTTTCCAAGGTAGCCATTGCCCATTACCATGGTCTTGTTCAGGTAAGATCTGACCCGAGGCCTTTGGAGGATAAAGAGTTTATTAGAAGGGCTGAAGCATGGTTTGTTAAGATTGTGTGTACTATTTTTGTCCGCTCAAACTCATTGGATGGATTTTTGAGCTATTTTAGTAAATTCTTGACTCCTTCACTCGCGTTTGAGGTTATTAAGAGGCTAAGCAATCCAAAGTTGGGTTTAAGATTCTTTGTGTTTAGTAGGGAAAGATTGAATATCATTCATTCCCGCTTGACCTATAATATGCTTCTGAGTACTCTCTGTCGAGATGGTATCTATGATTCAATCAAAATGGTGTATGACTGTATGAAGTTGGATGGGCACTTACCTGATAGTTGGCTGTTGGGGTCTTTGGTGTCCTCTTACGCACTAGCAGGCAGGTTTAATGTTTCGAAGGAATTGCTTGATGATTTCAAGTCCAATAAGTTTGAAATAAGTGCTGTTGTTTATAATGATTTGTTCAACGTGTTGGTAAAACAGAAAAAAGTAGACGATGCCATTGCCTTATTCAGGGAGCATATGGGATCACATTTTCACCCAGAAACTTGCACCTTCAATATTTTAATGCGAGGTCTTTGCAGAGCAGGGGATACTGATGAGGCCATAAATTTGCTCAATGATATGAACAGTTATGGTTGTTCCCCTGATATAGTTACATTTAACACTCTTATACATGGTTTTTGTAGAATTAATGAGGTCGATAAAGCAAAGAATCTACTAGAACAAGTTTATTTAAAAGGTCAGTTTGCCCCTGATGTTGTCAGTTATACAACAATAATATCTGGTTATAGCAAGTTGAATAAGATGGAAGAGGCCTCTAATCTTTATGATGAAATGATTAGATCTGGAGTTAAACCTAATCAAGTTACTTTTAATGCTCTTATTGATGGCTTTGGCAAGGCTGGTGACATGACTTCTGCACTGGTCGTGTATGAAAAGATGCTCTTTCATGGCTGTGCTCCGGATGTTGTTACTTATACTTCCCTAATTGATGGATACTGTCGAATTGGACGGGTGGATCATGGTTTAGACCTATGGCATGAAATGAATGCCAAAAATATCCTCCCAAATTTATATACTTTCTCTGTTCTTATCAATGCTTTGTGCAAGAACAACAGATTGCATGAAGCTCATGAATTTTTAAGATTATTGAAGCAGAGAGACATTGTTCCGAAACCATTTATGTATAATCCTGTCATTGATGGATATTGCAAATCTGGGAATGTTGATGAAGCTAATGTAATTGTAGCTGAAATGGAACAGAAAAGGTGCAAACCTGATAGGGTGACGTTTACAATTCTCATTATTGGGCATTGTATGAAAGGAAGAATGCACGAAGCAATTGATATCTTTCATAAGATGTTGGCAGTTGGTTGTGCTCCTGATGATATCACTGTGAATTCTTTGAAATCCTGTCTTTTGAAGGCTGGAATGCCTGAGAAGGCTGCCTGCATTAAGCAAGCTCTAGTTGAGAACCGGATGCCGAAATCATGGAACATGTCTTACCATCCAGTGACAAATGCAGAAATGCCAATTGTAAGAGGTCTTTAACCATGCTTTCTATAAACATGTAAAGATTCAAGTTCCATTTCAAACTAACATGGAAGACATTCAAACAATTATTCTTTGTTTTCTTATGCTTATTCTCTGATTTTTCAATTTTTTTTTTAATTCATCTTCCTTTTATATGGCATCCCTTGTCAATAGGCACATGCAAATTGAAGGGTAATTTTCGATTTTTGTTCTAAGTAGTCAGCAAAATGTTCAAAAGTTTATTGGTTCAGATAATATACCTCTATAATATGGTATGTCGGCTATTTTATTTTTCCATAGGAGATCTTGGTTTTAAAGGCTAAAATTAAATGATAACATGATTTTCAGCTTGATTGTAGCTAATGCTTTTTATTCAAGACGATGTCAGATGCAAAGTTTATGCATGATGGAAAATTTTGCAATGAAAGCCAATAATTGTTAATTTCTTTTGCTGTGTCTAGTAATTGTATTTTCCATGCACCTTCTTTGAGAATTGTGATGTTTTGATTCTTTTGAATGATGGAGCCCTTCATAGATCAAGGTTCCAATCAGATGAGTCACAAAAGTTAGGAGATCTATAGGTGCATGGCTGCTGAGAAATTTGTTTCCATGATACTTCAAAAACTTTGATTTCTAGCACTCTTTTGACCTCAGATTTTATTGTTGTACAGCTGGGATTCATTTCTTCCAAGTGAAGAAAAAGAAAGAGTTGGATGAAAAGTAATCCAACTAATACACTTGGGCCTGTAATGAATCCACTCATTTTTACGAGGAACAATGCTACCTCTACATGATAAAACCTCCTACTGCCATTTGGTGGAACAAATTTTAAAGGAAACAGCATATCACATAGAAAGTAAACCTCTGACTCTATACTATGATTAAATATAAAAATTGGAGGAAACTGAACTATTCACCAGCCTTGAATAGTTTGATTTTCTCTTGGGCTCCGCTTTTGTTGTTTTTCCTGCTCGTTTTTTATATCAAAATTTGAATTTCAAAGTTCAAATTTTATCTTATCTCAGATTACGCCCAGAGTTGTTGCCTCAGGTGTAAGAATTGTTCGATTGAAAAGGAAACAAATCAAGAAGGAGATCTAGTACACAAAATGAAAGAAAGAAACAGCACCATAGAGAAAACAAGAGGCATCACAATGGCTTAGGAATACAAGGAACCTCTATTGTTCTTCTACCGAGTATCTCCAAGGCATTGTATAGGTAATCTCTTTTAGATTTATCTTTTTCTTCCGTTTTTGAATTATTTAGGCTGATTGGTTTGTGTCCATCTGGGTTTCATTCTTGACTTCATCTTTGTCACTCTTGCGAGTCGATTCCAATACAAATTAGACTTCTAAGGCATTTGGGCCTTTGGCTAACATTTGTTAACTTCTATCATGTTCTTGCTTGATCGCTTGCCTGGAAACTTCTAGAGTCTTGGGAATAGGGAGATAACTCTTGTCCTCTAGTTTAGTACTGTTTCTAACTAATACCCATGTGATGATCATACTAAAATGATAGGAAAGTTGTCTGACAAAAGTTCAGAAATTTTCTGCCATATTGAACTTATGGTTTTTGTACTTGAAAATAATATAATCCGGGACAATAAATTCTAATGTTACAACTTTGATTACTCTGTAAGTCACTAGACATGATCCCATGGCACTATAGAATTTTCTTAAAGTGAAAAGGCAAAAAGTGGCTGGGGAGCAATTATTGTTCTAGGACTTTTTTCCCTTACCTAATGCTTGTGCAGCTGGTAATATGTATTCATTTTCTGAATGTAGTTTTCACTTGCTTCAGTAGATTTTTGTGAAGGTAAACTTGGTTTGGTATTATGGGATGGAAGAAATTTATGCTTTATTGTTTTTCATTTTCTTTTCATCATTGAAACTGTGATGGGGATTGGATGCTCTAAGTTTCATAATTTGGCATACCCTTTTCAACCTTTGGTCATTGGATTCAGAAAAAATTCATAAAATATTTGTTACTCTAATTTCACAAGCCTACAATCTTTTTTTATTTCCACATCTTTGAAGAAGACTTAACATGAGTGTATATTGTTCTTTTAGGCGTTATGTTTCTTCCTTTTCAAAGTCGCATCAGATTTTACAGATTATACCCATATATTTTTATAATATATATAAACAGAGAAGTCTTTGATGTTTTAGCTTGTAATCTTCAAACTCTTGGTGATACAATTTGGGGCACTACGAGAAGTTGCATATGCAGATAAATGATAGGCGTGTAAACATTAATAGTAATTAAAATCTTTATTGGATGTGCTCCTGTTTCATGTTTTTTCAGGTGATGTGTAAAAGTTTTGAGCTTCTGTTATGGGACTGAATTCCATTGCGACTTTGAATAATCCCAAGTAGTATCGGTGATAATTACCTCTCAGATGGAGCCTATCTCTTTGAAGGCCTTCCGCAAATGGTTGGGGAGATCTGTTAAATATTACTGAAAATGTCAAAGGATTACAATGCAGAAATTCCGATGCTGCAATTTGGTTTTAGTAAAGGATTCCAGTCCAGCGCTATTTCTGTTTTATGGTAATATTTCCAATCCATATCTTTTGTAGCGGCGAAAGTGAATGCATACGAAACATTTAGAAATAGGTTCAAAATTGGGTTAAGCTCAAAAACACCCATGAACTTTTACAAAAAGTTTGACCAGCTCATTATGAATTTGGGAGGTGCAAAAATACTCATACTCATGAACATTTAGAATGAGAACAAAAATGTCAGAATTGTTGAATATAAACTAACATTGTTACTTTTTATAATGGGGCTTGTGTTATTTATGCATGTATATATGTAACTCATGTTTGACCAATTTACTAAATTGTTAAAATTGCTGGTTTTAAAATACTGTATTTATTTTTACATCTTTCAAAATTTAATTGTGTTTGACGTACGTAGTAAAAAAAACTTCATCATCTAAAAAGTTCAAAATTGCCCTTCTAATTGAAAAGAACAAAATATTTGCTCCTCGTGCATTATCGTCCATCGAAATCTCTTACTTCCACCAGTGAACATATGGCCACCCCTTAGACTTTCGTCGACCTATTCTTGAACTACCACTAGATCTCTAATGACCCTCTCTTGAACCCAAGCAGAAGAAAAACCTCATCATTTAGAAAAATTAAAGCAAAAGCATAGATATAAAAGCATCAAAACTGAGAAAACATCAAAGCTACTAAGATCACAATCATCATTGTCATTGACGGAGTGGTGGAACCATGCCACAAGCTGATTGAACCTGCACATCTCACGTCTTTGTTGAAGCAATATTTGAGAAGGAGACGTCGAAGGCAAGGAAGAATTGAAGATTTGGACCAAAAAAGTCGAACTTGAAGATCCGTTGATCTTGTCATTGACGATGGTGAGGAAGGTAAAGAAGTCAAAGTGGTAGAGGACTGTGAAGGGGGCTTGGATCTTGTTGCCGTCGTCGGAGATCTGTGAAGAGGATGAGTCACCATTGTGAGTGTCGTGGGGATGCTGAAGATCAGTGATGAGGTGGGGTATGAGGGAGATGAGAAGTTAGGGGCGAATCTACATGGGAATCAATTCTATTTCCATATCCATGCCAGCATATCAAACCGGGTATGAGGAAAAACACAAACCACCTTGAAGATCTCTATGGCCTTGAGAATCTTGAAGGATAAGGAGAAATCCCCAGAGAGAAAATCCCAAAAGCATTGAACCTAACACTGATGTAAGGAGAAACACGCATCAACCTTCAACCTGCAGCAGCACAGCCCAAGAGATGCCCAAAGGGAACACCCAAATCGAGCAACAAACAACCGAAACAAAAGCAGCCAGAAAACAAAGACAAGTGTACTAGGAATAGCCTTAGTGAATTTCGTGCCCATTTCTCGCCTATAAATATACTTACATAACATAATGAAAAATACGATAAATATATACATAACATAATGGGAAAATGTAAAATATATACTGAAAACTAAAATCCTGGATTCAGATTGAAGATGTCATTGGCTATTTACAAAGACACTAAAAAAGGGCAGCGGCTAGAGAAAATCCAAACACACCCCCCCCCAAACCAAAAAAAAAAAACCCAACATCCTATAATTGACTTTCGTAACCCCAAGAAAAAAAAATAAAAACTAAAATAAAAGACATGCTAATAACAATGGGGGATATATTCAAAAGAAGAATGTTGCAAGAAACGCAATTTCTTCCAACTTGCATTTGCGTTTACGGGCCTCTTTATCACCCTCAACCTCCACAGGCATAGGTGTGTTCACACAAGCACAATAGTCTTTATACACTGAACAATGGCCATTAGGAGCTGGATTCACCGGTTCTGCAACATCTATTGAGATCAAATCATTCTGCTCTGCAACTGAAACATTATCATTGGTCTTCAATTGTTCATTAATGGAAAGATCATCACTGTTTTCTCCCATAGAATGATCCCGAGAGCTCATAGTCTCTGGATTGTCAACAAGAGCTTCAAGGAAAGGCTTGGTAACATGATTTCCCTGAGAGATAAATTTTACATCTAAGATTGATGTTTCGAAATCCACCACAGATGAACCGCGTGAAAATCCAAGAAAATTCTCTATAATATCTTCATGAGAGGCTTTTTGTGGGACTTCTGCTGCTACGGTGTCTGTACGGTCAGTGTTCACACAAGCTTCTCCCTCAGAGGAACTACTAGAGATATTATCAGTCTGATACAACAGCTTAGGAATGTCACTCTTGGATGACAAACCATAGTTTACCTGACCACTGATATTTCTTCTTTTGTTATCCTCTGCAGTATGCTCAGAACTCGTTCCTGGATCATGCTCATCTATGACGCCAGCTTCTACACACACCTCTTTCTGGTCATCTTCTGCAGAACTATGTTGATAATATTCTTCAGATTCCTTGTCAGCCTCTTCTGACTCTTTATCATTAGGACCTCTATTCACCTGTTCTCTTTCCAAATAAAGATTGTTTGAAGTTAACTCTTGCACACAATTAATACTCTCGGTGCCTTTGAGATGGTTTGAATCATCATTATTCTCTATCTCATATGAAGTTCTAGGAGAAGCATCATCATTTTCATGATCATCTTCATTTATAAACTCAGGGGCTCTGACTACAAGACTTTTGGTGTACCTCGGAGTTTCTAAAGATACAGAGGATAAAAATCCAGCAAATGCAGAAGCTACAGCATCATCAATTGACAAATGCTGCCTCTGGTTATCATTTGAAGTTGTTTCTAATCCCGTTGTTTTAATTTCTTCTTCATCTTCAGCATCAAGAAACTCGGGAGCTGTAACTATAAGACCAGGGTGCAATTGAGTAGTATTTGCTGAATCAGACACATCACTGGGGGAGACAGATAGTTCTTCAATAAGAGAACCGCTCTTGTCTGGCTTCAACCCTTCAGTGAAATTATTACCATGACAATTATCACGCGAGTTAGCATCTAACTGGATGCAGGAATCATTTGGAGCATAAATTCTAGAGCTTGATGGCAATCCAGAATTATGTAACTTGATGGTCAGTGTTTCAAGTTGCTGTTCTACTTGCTGGAGCCTAGCCTCAATGCTGCTTATGGGCATTAGCATTTTCTCTTGAAAGCCCAAACAGATTGCCTCCATCCTCTCCATTCGAGACACAAGCTGTTCCAGGGCCCTTTCCACATTAACACCCAGAGAATCACCATGATTTTTCTCCATAGCAGTAGTTTCTGAGGGTCTGTCACGATCATTGCTCTCTATTTTAGCAGCTTGTGATGATGTTGCACTCTGATTGCTCTCCATTAAAGCAGCTTGGGAGGTTGTTGTAAGGTTGCTATCAACAGGAGCATCTTGCAAGAGCATGACTGATTGAGCTGGACCCTCACTTTCTTCATTCAACTTTTGCAGCTCCCCATCTTGATGGTCAGTTTTGCTAGCTCTTCCTTTTAGCTGGTTGTTAATTACGGGGTCACATGGATGGCTTTTTCCCAAGTCGACTTCAGGACAATATTGTTTTTCCTTTCTAACATGTGCATACTTCTCGTTTATGTTGCTCAGAGCAGTTGTCTTCGATAATTGCATCAAAGTTGGAAGAAACATAGCCATGAGAGAACTGCCAGATGAGTTTTCCGCATTGCTCTCTTGTCTTTCAGAATCAGCTAGAATGACAGAATCAGCAAACACGTAAATCTCATCAATACAAATACAGCCTTTATTCTGGAGAGAAAGCAGACGAAGTGTGACAGAGGTGCAAGGATTTACATCAGAAATCTCTGCTGTAGCCTCAAAGAGATCCTGAAATTTTCCATCAAACAGCCTGTTCATTATTACATATGAGGAAAAATACTCAAGAAAAATAGAGGAAAACCGCAAGGGAAAACTAACTTCCAACGGAAAGGAATAAAGAAAAAGGAACATGGTAAAAAACAGAAGCGAAAAAAGCACAATAAGCCAAAGTGTCTTGGTTATGGCTATCATTATTTAACGCCAAATTTGTGATCATTTTATAAATAAAATAATTAATTATTAGAAGACATAAGTACACATGGCATTCAAAATATCCTCCTAAGACAGACAAGGTGCTGTCATACTCCAAGGCTCTTCTTTCCGAATGAAATTTGTCATGCATGTACATATTTTGTATTGTTATTTTAGATAGACCAAGAGTGGAAAAGAAAAAAATACAACAATTCATCAGAGGCCAATAAAAAAATAGAAACGGAGAGAACATAATGGAAGATCCCATTCGTTTTGGATCAGTGAAAAATCACTAGGTCAGAAAGAAGTAGGATGGTTGAAGAAAGTATAACAAAGCACAACGTTCAAGATTTATCCCTTTGGTTTCCAGATGCTCCTCAGTCTTCTCCATTCTCTTTGTCTTGCATTTACACAAACAGCTAAAGGGCCAAAAAGTTGAATCATTTCACTCAAATCAACAGCACACTACTACTCAGCACAAGCTGAAGACCAAGATGCCAAGTACATCAGGGAGTCAATAAACAAGCCATCTATGCATACCAAAGAATGCCCATAAATTAGGAAAAGAATGAACTGTTGCAGAACTGATCCTATGCATTATGTATCTTCCATTCTTATGGTTTCTTTTTTGCCCCCAAATGTAGAATGAAGACAGCCAATATGACTAACAAGAGGGGGTTGCACTCCAAGAAAGAGGGCAGGATACTAAAGAAATAAAAAAGTGTAATGAAATCAAATGGCATGACAGAATGAGCAATGAAGTGGAAAGAGTGGATCAGCATACCTGACTGCTTTTTGCTGAGTTAATACAGGACTTTGTTCGCAAAACATGGTTTCCCCCATCCAACAAAGGAGAATCAGGAATTTTTACATCAACCCAGTCATCTTCACTTCTAATATTTTCTTCAGCCAACTCTTTCTTGAAGTCCTTAACATGCGAAGAAACGACTTCTTCAACATTTAGTGCATGAAGAACTTCTCCATCTCTAGCAGCAATGCCGCAGCGAACAGTACAGAGATACTCATTACTACTCTGCACATCAGGTTCACAGTAAATTTCATACGCTCGGGCTGTACTTCGAACATAAACTTGTAAGACCTCGTGCTT
>QFDD01006063.1:0-12531 GCA_006871305.1 Vachellia collinsii | reverse complement strand
AGGTTTACTTAAACTTTTTTGAAAACAAACAGTTTAATCATAATTTCAAAAACATATTTGTCATCATCAAAACATTATCTCAACAACTTGAATGTGAACAATGAAAGTTATGTAATTCCAAAGTAAGAGATAAAATCTGAAAAATTAAAAAATTACCATATGAACAGTACATTTTCACTTACCTCAACTTATGCCATTATCAAGGGTCTTAAACCCTTTTACCACTTTTAGCATGCATTATTTTTCCAATTCTAAGCATACATCATAATTACATGACTATTTGGCATGCTTCACATATTTATGTTGCATTCTCTTCATGTTTGGCAAAGTAGAAGTTTACCATACATAATTCTAGACCACAACATAAAACAATAGTTACTTTAGTCATCAACATCTTCATACACCTTGCCTTTGCCCTTGGATGAATTTTAACCTAGAAGGTTTCATGGATGGTCTTATATATGATTAGTTTTGATGATGTCAAATATAAAAGAGCAAAAATTTTTTATAATGTATATTGACTAACTACTATATTTAATGTAAATTTCTTATGTAGTTTGGTCAATGAAAAGGAGAGAAGTTGTTTGAGTTTAATTTTGGAGAATGATGAAGAAGTAGGTAGATCTTATAAAATAAAATCGGAACATCAAGTTCCAAGTTTTTATATTTGCAATTGGAGGATGATGTGGTTAAATAACTCAATTTGAAGTTTAAATAGATGTTATATCATCATAAAATTGAGACACATCATCTAACCTACATTTGGATGCTCAAAACTGATTCATGAAGACAATACTCGAGTACTGCATCAAATACACATCATCTAACCTTCATTTGGGTGATCCTTCCATCCAAGATTATAAGTATTAGAGTATGGATCCCGTTTCTGGTATTGATTTGGCCTTTGTTGATACATAGCAGAAACATTTTCAGCTGGACCCATACAATCCTCAGTTTTGTGCATTGGGGAGTCACAAATGCTACACGAAGCAGCTACAAGAGCTAGAGGTTCAGAATGGTGTTGACTACCTCGAAGACTTTGGACTGTAGAAGTCAATTTAGCCATGTCTTGGGCCAACTTGACAAGAAGTGGGTCTCTATCTCCCTTGTAAGCTCTGGCCTCTCTGGGGCTCACGTGCTGGCGGTTCAAAGCGAATGTTCTAATCAAAGCCCAAGCGGCTTGTGGCTCCATCAGCTCAACTGACCCATTAGCTGCAGCATCTAACACCTTAGCATCATGTTATAACAGCCCATTATAAAAGTATTGAACAAGATGCTCTTCAATGATCTGATGATTTGGGCATTTGTTAAGCATGTCTTGGAATCGGTTCCAAAACTGAAAGAAATTTTCTCCTTCATCTTGCTTAGCTGAAGAGATCTCTTTCCCAGGAGCAGAGATTTTTGTAGATGGAAAGTATTTGTCCAGAAAAGCTCTTCTCAATGTGGCCCAAGATTCGTAAGGGTTATCCACATACAAAGGCAGGTTCATATACCACTCTTTAGCTTTACCCTCAAGGGATAAGTGAAAAACTTTCCAAAGCACATCTTCGATCCTTGCCCAAGCTGGCTTCATAGATAAACATTGCATGTGCAGGTACTTCAGATGAGTGTATGGATTTTCACCTGTCAAACCATTGAACTTAGGAAGTGAGTGTATTAATTGTCATTTCAGTTCAAAATCATGTTCAAAAATAGGTAATGCACCAGGCAAAGGTTCAAAGTTAGCATCTAATTGGGTAAGGTCTTTAATTGTTCTCCCTCTATTCTGCCCATTTGTGCCATTATTCTCACCATGTCCCTCATGCCCATTTCCATTCACCCCATTTCCCCCTGCTCCTTCCATGATTCGATTTTCTACTAGGGTTTCTTCCTCTTCACCAGTGGGTAGGTCAGGATGATGGGGATTAATATTGGTTAACTCACGCTCTCTCCTCAACCTTCGCAAATGCCTCTCTAACTCAGGTATATAGGGCACTAAAGGTTCAGTTCTTCTTCGCATGCACAATGAAAGTATGCAAAAATTTCTCGCACACAAGAAAATTCAGATAAAATGGAGAATGAATGGAGTGCAAGAGTATATGGTATGTATGTATGATGATGTATGAGTATGCCTATACACTGAATTGAAATGCAGAGAGAAGATGGATCAAAAAGGGATCCAGGTCGTGACTAACAACATTGAGGTCACGACAATAACTGTACCGAGAGCCAGGGAAAACACAAGAAAGTTTAGGTCGCGACCTTGTTTTGCGATGTCGCGACTAAAAATGTACCGAGAGCACTGGTTGACAGAATGAACACTTAGGAAAAATTTTGGTTGAAAAGGTACACTAAAGTCGCAACTTATAAAGTACAGGTCGCGACTATAATTGTATCAAGAGGAATTTCATGGCTTAGAAGATCAAAGGTCGCGACTTATAGCAAATGGGTCGCGACTTAAAGGTCTCAAAAGCTTTTCTGCAGAACAGAATGACAGAAAACACAGAGTGAATACCAGAATCTACCACAGCGAAAATTTAACACAAATACAATACTAAAAACTACTCTAAAGACTCAAAAACAACCAGAATGCAAGAGCAACCACAAGACAACCTCGATCACACGGTTTGAACCCAAGTTCAACACTCAAGTTGACACCCAAATTACACGAAGAACCAATTCAATGGCTCCCCGGCAATGGCGCCATTTTGATGGGTGCCTTAGTCGTTATGCGCCCTCAAAAATTGTATAATTTCCGGATGGAAATGCACTATAGTGGTGCAATCCGGGTCGTGTTCACTTCGAGGAGCCTAAATGATTCTATGTAATCTAAGTGACAGAACTGTATGGAAAGGTAAAGATTGGGGGTTGTGTACTGAGTGAAATTGCAAAAAATAGAACTAAGTTGTTTTTGGGTTTTCTTTTTCGGTTTATAGAAAAACTAGAAATCGCTGAAACAATAAACAGGATAGATTGAAAAACTCAATAATGGAATTGCCCTTCGGAGTATTGATTATGCCTTCATCACTTCTAAAAATATAGGGAAACTTACTTTGGAAACCAAATCTTAATTAATTTAGAAAACCTTCCAAACTTAGGTGAGAGTAATGTGTTAATGAGACTCTTGACCCAAAAGTTCACAACAACTACAATTAGCCTCAAATTTAGCTCTTGGTTGAGATTGTTACAATAGTATCAACAAGTTGAACACAATAACCTATTGTGCTAACTGAATATCTCATTTAATCAAACCGAACCTTGATTGAACCCAACCAAATTCACAAGACTAAATGAAAGATTATCATTACAAAACAAATACCCAGAACAAGTCTCATATCCAATCCACATTAAAAATTCAGATATCCTAACTAAGAATAACTGTAATAATATGAACATAATGGAAAGGATGAAGTAAAACTCCCCAAATGTAGTCCCGAGCTCAGGTTCTCATCAAACTCCTCAAGGCAATGCGTCCTAGCCTCTCATAGTCTCTGGAAAAGCTGATATAGTTCTTGGAATCTCAGCAAGAGCCATGGAAAATGTGATGGAATGGTGTGGAGAATGGTTCCCAATCAATGATTAGGGATGGGAGAACTTCAAGAACCCTTGAAGAACCCTAGAAGACGAAAATAGGAATGTTTTCACGAGTGGTGGTGGCTGGCATTCGATTCCCCCTCTAAAAATCGCAATTCGAGGTATATAACCTGATTCTGCCTCAGACGCACTTAAGTCGCGACATAAAATAATGTTAGTCGCGACCTATTGGTCGATTGATTCGCGACATACTATAGTCCAAGTCACGACTTGAAAGTCAAAACGCACAGCTTCAATTAGTTGGCATTTCACTGCAACTCCCTCTTGATTTCTTGACCTGAAAATCATTTTAAGCTCTTGTAAAATCTAATCCCAACTTATCAATGAGAATTAATTAAATTAACGCACAATTAGATATTTTTATCCTTACAAAGGATGCTTATTGGGAATTAAAGTCCATGAAAGCATATTACTACAATTCACATCAAAACATGCATTTTAAACCAGTTAATTCCTCTAAACTCATGCAATCAGACATGAATTACTGTAGTAAAACTTGGTTAAATCAATGATGACAAAACCAATTAACAAAAGATAAGGACAGATTAATCAACTCAGAGACAACAATTAATCAACTGCATATAAACTTCATAAAATGACTAGAAAATTCAAACATAAGGTCAAAAACATATACAAGTCAAAACAAAATCAACACAATACAAAAGTCACCACTTCTCCCCTTTTTTGTCATCAATCAAAGAGGGTGAGAAGGAGAGGCAGTGTGCTCAGGGGAAGAAGAATCTGAAATGTTAAAGATAGTGGTGAGAGGGGCAAGAGACATAGGGGGCTCAGAGGGGGTAAGTTCAGAGGCTGTAGATTGCTGACCAGACTCAATGGGATGGTACTCAAGGAGAAGCAAGGGAGTATGGTCAGGACCAGAAGCAAGCACTGGCGATGCAGGAGTAGGAGATGAGGGAGCAGGCTTAGTAGATGGCTCTGGTGCAGAAGGCTGAGCTGAAGAAAGAGGAGGGGCCTGAAATCCTCTGATGAAATCTTCAATGGAAGTCATCCTCCCTTCCAGCTAGGTAAGTCTGGTATCCACTGAAGTCTGAAGTGCATCCACAAAGGCCCTTAGCTCACTCACTGCTATATCAAGAGATCTCCCAATGAGGTACTCAGCAGCAGCCTTCAAAAGGTTGTTCACATAGTTCTGAGTCTCAGAGTTAAAAGCTTGAGTGAACTCCTGACCCATCTTCCTAAACTCAATCTCCATGAAGTGCTGAATAGAGGCCTGAGCAAAGGAAGGTGCTGAGGTAGGCTGCTGAGGAGCTGATGACTGTGCCTCATCCTGAGGCACTCTAGAAGGTCCAGAAGCCGTCTTCTTCCTCTGCTTTCTCTGCACTGTAGTCTGCCCTGGGGTAATCTGAATCTCAATCTTCATCCTATGAAGATGAGTCTCCTTGAATTGGATAGGCTGAAGAGCCTTCTCATCCTTCAAGAGATGCCAAATGTTGTGCAACTCTATGATCTTGGACACCAGGCAGGGGTAAGGGACAACCATTCTCTTGGACTTGGAGAACCAAAATCTCCACATCTCATCAAAAACCATCTGGCCTATGTTCCTCTTTTCCTTGGCCATGATGGATGCCATCATATGATAATCAGAGGATGACATGTGGGTGTAGTTCTTACCCTTATTCACTAAACATCTGGTATAGATGTAGTGAATCACCCTATGAACAGGAGGCATAGCTGCAGGCTCAAAGTTCAACCCAGAGAAAGCCTCTCTTGGCCTTAAGTACTCAAAAATTTCTTCAATCAGTAAAGGTTCTAAACTCAGCATCAAAGTCATATGTCCCCAAATATGTATTAATCAAATCTGGGGTAATATGAATATCAGCACCCCTAATCTTGGTCTTCATAAACCTCAAAATAACCTTCCCTGACCCATCCTTAGCAGAGGTAGACTCCATATTGTTATAAAAAATCTTGACCATATCTGGGGTGTATGAAATGTTAATCTTAAGCAGACTTTCATAATATTCTAAGTATTCCTTTACATTTAACCCCAAGTTCTTGATATAGTCCAAGTCTATAAACATAGCAGGATACAGGTCTCTATCCTTATAAACATTTTCAAAGACACTAGGGACTTGAGGATTAATGTAAACACTGCTTACATTGAAACCAGAGGGTGGTGCTCCTGCTGTATGCCCAGATGTCTGAAGTGCCTCTGAAGTAGTGTCCTTTTGAGTCTTCTTCTTCCTCTTTGGTACTGAAACCCGAGACCCAGGAGATATACTTTCTATCTCTTAGTCAGAGCCTTCTGGTCGAGAGGCTTCTTAGTCAGAGCCTACTGTTCTTTGAATATGAACAGACTTGCCACGACTTGAGTTTTGCTTAACCAAACTCAAGTTTCGGGACCTTGAAAATGAAAACACTTACCCAAACTTGAGTTTTGTCCTTTTAACTCGAGTTTTTACCTGAACTCTTGAAGAAACGAGTTTTGTTGCGAGTTGTGCCTCTGGTAGGTCTGGAACTCGAGTTTGGGCCTTTCATAACTTGAGTTTCAAGCAAACTTCCTCCCTCCATCGAGTTTAAGTCAAGAAAGACTTGACAGAACTTGAGTTTTAGGCCTCAAACTCGAGTCTCGTGATCTCCATCTCAACTTTGCTTCAAAATCTCGTCCAAACTCAAATTTTCTTCATACAAAACTCGAGTTTTGTAACTTTTTCTCCTGAAAGTCATCAAAACTCTTTCCAGAACTTGAGTTTTGCTTGGCATAAAACATACTCTATTCTTTGTGACGAAAACAGAGACCTGTAAAACTTTCAGAAAACACTCCAATGATAAAATTAGTATATAATCATAAAAACATTTAAACATTAAACATGAAAATACTTACAATTTATTGGGATTTACCATTCCCAATAATCTTCTTATATTCACAAATTGCTCTCTGGCAAGAGGTTTGGTGAAGATGTCTGCCACTTGTTGGTGAGTTGGAATGAACATGATTTTGACATCCTTTTTCTAAACATGATTCCGAATGAAGTGATGACGAATATCTATATGCTTTGTTCGGGAGTGATGCACAGGATTCTTGGCTAGACTTATAGTGCTCGTGTTGTCACAGAGAATTGGAATTTCTGTTAAATCCATTCCCAAATTCTGAAGTTGCTGCTTCATCCAAAGAACTTGTACATAGCAACTAGCAGTAGCAACATATTCAGCTTCTGTTGAGGATAGTGACACCGTTGATTGCTTCTTGCTGAACCACGACACTAGTGATCCTCCAAGAAATTGACAATGACCACTTGTGCTTTTTCTATCTGTTTTATAGCCTGCATGGTCAGAATTTGAATATGATAACAAGTGTTCATTGTTACCTTTTGGGTACCACATTCCAAGGTCAGTAATTCCAGCTAGATATCTGAAGATCCTCTTTACATTTTCTGCATGTGACTCTTTGGGTACAGCTTGATATCTAGCACACATTCCCACTCTAAATTGGATGTCGGGTCTGCTAGTTGTGAGATAGAGTAATGATCCTATCATTCCTCTATATTTCTTGATGTCAAAATCTTTTCCACTCACGTCTACATCAAGCAAGGCAGTGGAACTCATGGGAGTGTCAGCACTTCTGCATTGCTCCATTCCAAACTTCTTCAATAATTCCTTTAAGTACTTAGTTTGGCTTATGAAGATCCCATTTTTCCTTTGTTTGATCTGAAGTTCAAGAAAGAAATTCAATTCTCCCATCATGGACATCTCAAACTCTCCCTACATTATCTTAGCAAAATCTTCACAGAGAGTATTGTTAGTAGCTCCAAAAATAATATCATCAACATATATTTGAACAATAAGCACATCATATTGAATATGTTTATTAAATAAAGTTGTATCCACTTTCCCTCTGACAAAACCTTTGTCTATCAAAAATTTGCTTAATCTCTCATACCAAGCTCTAGGTGTTTGTTTCAACCCGTAGAGTGCTTTCTTTAATTTGTAAACATGATCTGGTTTTGAAATGTCTTCAAAGCCAGGGGGTTGTTCAACATATACTTCCTTCATAATAAAACCGTTTAGGAAAGCACTCTTCACGTCCATTTGGTGCATAGGTTTCTTCATAATCAATTCCTTCTTCTTGATTATAACCTTTTGCCACCAATCTAGCTTTGTTTTTGACAATCACTGCAGATTCATTAAGTTTGTTCTTGAATATCCATTTTGTTCCAATGACTGGGTGGTCATTTGGACGGGGTACCAAGTCCCAAACTTGATTTCTCTCAAATTGATTTAATTCTTCTTCCATTGCAATAATCCAGCCATTGTCAGACAAAGCTTCTTCTACGTTCTTAGGTTCAATCTCAGAAATAAATGCTGAAAATTGTGCTTCACTTAAAAATTTTCTTCATGTCTGTACACCTTCATTCACTTCTCCAATCACTTGATTTAGAGGGTGATTTTTGATGTACTTCCACGCCTTTTGTTGAGTTGTTTCAAAAAGTTTATCTAAAGGATCTTCCTCGGGATCATTTGCTAGTGAAGGCACATTTTGAAAATCTTTTGAAATTCAATTTCCTCATCTGCCAAAGGTTTTGTCTAAGATTTGGTTTCAACAAACTTAACATGTATTGATTCCTCAACTACACAAGTACGTTTGTTAAAAACTCTATATGCTTTACTCCTATTTGAGTAACCAAGAAATAAATCTTCATCAGCTCTAGAATCGAATTTACCAATGTTTTCCTTCCCATTGTTGTGAACAAAGCACTTGCTCCCGAAGATGTGAAGATGGGAAAGATTTGGTTTTCTTCCTTTGTACAACTCATATGGTGTCTTCCCAAGAGACGATCTGATATAGGCCTTGTTGGAGATGTAGCATGCTGTATTGATTGCATCTGCCCAGAAGACTTGTGACATTAGTTTTTCTATCATCATAGCTCATGCCATGTTTGTCAGGACTCTGTTCTTCCTCTCAACAACTCCATTTTGTTGAGGAGTCCTAGGAGCCGAGAAGTTGTGGTTGATTCCTTTCCCTTCATAGTAACTTACAAAGTCCCTATTCTCGAATTCTCCTCCATGATCTGTTCTGATAGAAACAATAGACATACCTTTCTCATTTTGGACCTTTTTGGCAAATATAACAAATAATTCAAAAGTTTCATCTTTAGATGACAGAAACATAGTCCATGTGAATCTAGAATAATCATAAACTATGACAAGTGTGTAAAGATTTCCACCAAGACTTTTTACTCTTGCTGGACCCATTAAATCCATGTGAAGTAGTTCAAGGGGGTCTTTTAGTTGAAATCTCATTTCTGGATTTGAAAGATGATTTATTTTGCTTTCCCATTTGACAAGCATCACATATCAAATCACTTTTAACTTTGAGCTTTGGGATACCTTGAACTAAATCATGTTTAATTAACTTGTCAAGTTGATTCATGTTCACATGAGCTAATCGTTTATGCCACAGATAACTTTCATCAGCTTGACTAATAAAACAAGAATTAGCAAAAGAATTTTCTAAGCCAAGAGTGAATAGTTACCGTCCCTGGGTGCTCGTAGTTGAATGTTTATCATTTCTTTATCAATTACCAAATCCTTCTTGTTGACGATGAAACATTCTTGAGAATCAAATATGACCCAGTTGTCTTTGTCAGTGCTTTGACTCACACTTAGCAAATTGTGACAAAGCCCTTCAACGTGATAAACATCCTTTACTGGCAATCCATTTGAGTTTCCAATCTCTCCAATTCCAGTGATTTCCCAGATTGGTTTCCTCCAAAACTTACTTTTCGTCCATTCTTTGATTGCAGGTTGATGAATTTACTCTTGTCCCCTGTCATGTGTCTTGAGCATCCACTATCAATGTACCATTTATTTGACTTGGATACTCTAAGACATACCTGCAATAAATCAAGTTATTGTTTTAGGTACCCAAAGCTTGTTGGGTCCTTTGAGGTTAGTTTGACATGATTCATGCGTTCCCTTGGGTATCCATTCATATGTTCCTAATGTTTTTCCTTTCTTGAAATAACAAGAAGAAGTTCTGTGCCCTTTTCTGTTGCAGTAAGTACATGACGCAAAAGGTTCAGATGTATGAATAGACTTTTGGAAATACTTGAGATAACTTTTACCTTCGTATCTTTTCTTTCCTTTTCTTTTATCACTAATTGGGTTATAACCTATTCCAGTTCTATCATTTACTACTTTCTGGCTTTTTAGAATCACTTGCAGCATTTCACTACCTTTAGTGAATTTTTCCAGAGTCTTACTTAATCGTTCATTTTCCTTTTTCAAAGCTGGTCACTCTGGACATTTTTCTGTGACTATCAGTTTTTTAAGTTCTTTAACTTTCTTTCTTAAACTAGCTAATTCCTTGGCAAATTTAAGCAGCTCAACATGTATTTCATCACATTCTAAACGTAATTCATCATAAGTTGTTTCAACAATGATTACCTCATCTGTTTTTGAAATTACTTCCTCCTGCCACAAGACAAATGTTGGCTTCCTCCTCAGGTTCACTTTTGTCTTCTGATGAGTTGTCTTCCCATATCTCAGAAACATATGCCTTCTTCTTCTTGAAGGATTTGAACTTTTTTTTTCTTTGTTACGTTGGGATAATTGTGGACAGTCTGCTTTCATGTGGCTCGACTTGTTGCATTCAAAGAAAATAATTTCTTTGCTAGAACTACCTTTTTGGAATCTCCTCGGAGGTTGATCTTTTCTATAGAGTTTCTTGAAACTCCAGACCACCATGGCCAGTTCTTCGTCCTCCACTTCATCTTCTTCCTCAGCCTCTGTTTCAGGTTCCTTCTCTTTTATTAACTTGAGAGCTAACCCTTTCTTCTTTCTGTCTTCTATTCTAGAAAGCTCCTTTTTAAATTTTTGTTTGCTCTCATATTCAGCAAGGCTTCCAAAGAGAGCAGCCATGGACATCATTGATTCTCCTCTTGATTCTTCAATGGCCGTGACTTTAGCTTCCCACTTGTCAGTGAGAATATTGAGAATTTTTCTCACTTGGGTATGCTAGTCGTAGGTCTTTCCAAGGGCAGCTAGCTTGTTAATGAGATGAGTATGTCTCATCTCAAATTCTACGATGGTCTCTCCTTCTTTCATTCTGAGTAAATCATATTCAGTTGTGAGAGTATTTACTCTTCCCACCTTTACGGCTTCAGTTCCTTCTTAAGCTATCTCCAATGCTTCCCACATGTGTTTGTCTGAAGGGAGAGTGCATATCCTGAAGAAATCATCTTCATTCAAAGCAGCCTACAATATTAAAATAGCTTTTCTGTTAAGTAAAGCTTTCTTCAAATCTTGTTCATCAAACTCACTGCGAGTTTTAGGAACAAGCACCTCATTCACTTTCTTTTGGGGAACCAAGTTCCCAATTTCAAAAACATCCCATAAATCTAAATCAGTTGCCAAAATAAAATTTTGAAACTTGATTTTCCAAAACGATAAACGTTGGCTATAAAATGCGGGAGGTCTAGTGATAGATGCCCTGTCATTGATAACATGTTTGCCAAATCCTGTCATTGATCACTCTTGAGACTATTAAGTCCTTTATACAAGAGACCTGTTCTAATATCAAATGTTAGGATCGGATTTGACCAAGAAGGGGGGTGAGTTGGTCTAATAAAAATTTTCGCAAGCTTTGAACGTAAACATAGTATGAAAGAAAGTTGACACAGAGATTTATCCTAGTTCGGTCCTCTTGACCTACGTCTAGTCCTCAGAACCCTCTAAGCTTTTTAAATCCACTAATCTCAAAAGATTACAACAAATATGAAGAAGGACTCTCCCCTTTCCTAACTCAATTTATCCCACAGACACCTTTACTCGTGTCCTTTCCCACTCAAGATTCTCCAACCTTGAGTAACTCTCACAGAATCAATAAATGAAGAGATATATTCTCCTTTATGAGAATTTAATGATAATCACTGAAGCTCTTAAGTAGAGAGAATGAAAATAGAGGAGGTAGTTGAAATAATAAATTCGCTTTTCTTGTAAGTGCGTTCTCTGTCCTCTGAAGCTTGAATGCTTCTCCTTTTATAGGTGGGAAGAATTAAATGTCTGTTAGAAACATTTAAGTTTCGGTTAGACTCATCGTCGTTGTTCACCTTCCCGTATTGAATGCGTCTAAGAGCTTCTGACAGTAGGTAGGATGTTTTCTGAGATTTTGTCCGTTGAATCTCCTTTTGTTTAGGCAATCAGAACTTCATTCCCTGTTAATAATTAAGGCAATTAAGCATTTATGATGGTAGGTGAGATTCAAATAAAAGTTGCATGAATAATGAAAGATTTGAGATCAGAATAATGCTGCTGACACGCTGTGTTAATGTCAGAAAAGCAAACACGAGTTTTCCTTGGTCAGAACTCGAGTTATCGAAGAATTTTCAAAGTAGAAATCACACAACTTTTGTTGCAACTCAATTTTAATAAGAGTTTTGATAAAACTTGAGTTATAGAATTTAAAACTCAGGTTTTCATAAGTTTCCGTAAGCAAAATAATTTTGTGCTCTTCGAGACTCGAGTTTCATTTGCTAAAACTTCAAGTTTTAGCTATTTTCGAATCATAACTTTCATTGCGACTCAAGTTTCATTGAAAGTTTTCAGTTATAACAAGTTCATATCTCGAGACTCAAGTTTTGTCTCCTAAAACTTCAAGTTATAAGAATTTGAAATCATAACTTTTATGTGCAACTCGAGTTTCAATAGAAGTTTTAAGTTTAAAACAAGTTTACATCTCAAAACTTGAGTTCCAACTCACAAAACTCGAGTTATATTAAAACTCTTGATGAAACTTCACGTTTAGAAAGAAGTTTTGAAGTTCAGAAATTTTCAGAGCTTGAAACTCGAGTTCTATTTTCCCAAAACTCGGGTTATACCAAAACTTTTGCTGAAACTTCAAGTCGTGAAGGAAGTCTTGTTTCTCTCTCTTCGAAACTCGAGTTCTGATACTCATAACTCGAGTTCCATCAAAAAATTTATTGAAACTTCAAGTTT
>QFDD01006061.1:0-10734 GCA_006871305.1 Vachellia collinsii | reverse complement strand
TTTACTATCTCTCTCCAGGTATCAGGCCTCAAAGGACGATGTTACAGTATATGCAGCCTTGTCTAAGGCCCCATCTGCTGAATATGTGAACGCTTCCCGGTGGTACAAGCACATTGATGCTCTGTTGAGAATCTCGTAAGTTCTATTCCTATGCATGATTATGTTTAACGTAGGGTAATTGAATGTTGCTACTAGATGAACGGCCTCTCAATATTATTCATTTACTCTGCCTTTTGTATGTGATGATCTGACAAGCTCATGGCATGTTTTTATGTCTGAGTATGTGATTTCCGTGATGTTCAATGCATCCTCATTTTACA
Organism: Vachellia collinsii; assembly: GCA_006871305.1. Taxonomy (NCBI): domain Eukaryota; kingdom Viridiplantae; phylum Streptophyta; class Magnoliopsida; order Fabales; family Fabaceae; genus Vachellia; species Vachellia collinsii. Next base: position 10,414 of record QFDD01006061.1, on the reverse strand, counting down.
CCGTATGTCTAAGAATTGTAGTCAGCGTCACTAGTTTCATTCCTGCTATTTGATCTATTCTTCATCTTGGACATCCAGGGGTGTATCTGGTGACGGATCAGGAGTCAAAGTGGAGGGATCTCTTCCCGTAGCAGACGAGACCATTGCCACTCCTCCACCTGCTGACACAAAGGCAAGTATTTTCCTCAATTTTAATCAGGTTTCAAATTATGCATTACATGGTTTTACAAATGAATAAATGTAATATGATTTGATTCAAAACTTGTTTTCAAAATTTGAATGTGCGTCAATTCATTGTTCTACTTTGGTTCTTTTTGGAACATTCATAATAATGACTGACTAGATATAATATCTTATACAGGCCACATCCGCTGAGGATGATGATGATGATGTGGATTTGTTTGGTGAAGAGACAGAAGAAGAGAAGAAGGCTGCTGAAGAAAGGGCAGCTGCTGTGAAGGCATCATCAAAGAAGAAAGAATGTAAATTGTGTTCTTACTGATTTTATGTTTTTTGGCCAAGCTTACTGATTTTTATTTAACTCCCTCTGGGTTCTGACATTTTCTTCTAACACCTGCTTTATGAGTAATCACTTTTTGCTGATTGGATTACCAGCTGGGAAGTCATCTGTGTTGCTGGATGTGAAGCCCTGGGATGATGAGACAGACATGAAAAAGCTTGAAGAAGCAGTGAGAGGAGTTCAGATGGAAGGACTGCTTTGGGGTGCTTGTAAGTTAACATTTTCTTACCATATTACTTTAAATGATTAATATATCGTCCTTTATGCTTTACTTGTGATAACATACTTTCGTTGTGGACCATGCTGCTTGCAATTCTAACAATATCATTGTCACAGCCAAACTTCAGCCTGTTGGGTACGGTATCAAGAAGTTGCAAATTATGCTTACTATAGTGGATGACCTGGTCTCAGTTGACAGCCTCATTGAGGAGCATCTCATGAGCGAACCAATTAATGAATATGTCCAGAGCTGCGACATTGTGGCCTTCAATAAAATCTGTAAGTATATTCTAAATCCTCCTTGTTTAATAGAGACTTGTGTGAAGATTGAATTTTTTAGTGGGGGATATGCAACTTATGATGCATGATTGATATTTGGTTCTAATGTCTGGAAACTTCTGTTGCAGAATGTGGGATTCGGTTGACTTGGATGGTCCTGCCAACGGATGAGAAGCTTCTAGTGTTAAGATATCTTTAGCGCTACTTTCGCATCTTGAGATGTTTTTCTTTCTAGAAGCCTCCGTTACTTTTGTAGTGTGTCATATTTCGTCAAGTGTCGTTTTATTTCGTTGTTGTTGCCAATTCGCATGTATTGGTCACGTTTTTTCCATTTATGTTCGGAGCATTCAACTTTTTGAAAATGTTGGAAAATTTAATTTTAAAACTCTGCTTCGTTGGATGCGATTTAACATAATGTTTTAGGATTTCCTAGTTTTCTTTAGGATTTTAGGTTTATGTGAACTAGGGCACTAAATAAGTAGAACAAATTACAAAGAAATGAGTTTCTTGATTAGAAATGTCCGAAGCAATATTGTAGTGAGGTAATTCCGAGGGATGTGAATACGTTGACCTTTGTCACAACTCACAAGTTACATAGAAATGAGTTTCTGGATTAGAAAGGTAAATCGCAACATCAATTTAGAGAAACCACCAAAATTGAAAACGGACCGTAGTAGATAATTTATTCCCAATGCTACAGTGCAAATGTCACTTGATAACGCTTTATACTCGATTTGTTGACGAGGGACTGTAAAACCATTATTTAACTAGCTGAACAAATTTTTGATGGAACTACCCTAACACAATTTGTTAGGAACGTGTTTTTTTGCTAGGCAGATTTATTCTCCTATAGAAATTAATTGAGGTACCCGTTGGGCATTAACCCTATGTTTAAATGATTGTTCAAGGTAGAGTTAAGTACCGAATCTACATTTGAATGGAGGGAAAAGTGGGAAGAGAACAGCGTAGGCCACATTTACTAGTTTTGGGGGTTTCCTCATAATATCCTCTCCCTCATTTTCTCTCCATCTAAACATAGTAAATACAAAATATGGACACCTCTTCCAACAAAAATTCATATTTCAATTCATCATTTTATGGAGATTACCCCTACTGGACACAATCAAAGTTGGTGGTAGAAACATGTTTTTAATAAACCTTGCTCCCATCATATGGTGTACGAGTTTATAGACAGACTAAACTGTTAAAACAAGGGCTTCCTTCAATTACGAAGCCAGCCATTGCATTTATTACCAATAAACTTGAAAATGACGAGAAGAATCCAGCAAAGCGGGAAACTCCCATGATTAGGGATTTGCGATCAAGCCAACATTGTGAAATCTTATTTCCCAAATATGCACTGCCCTCAAATGAGACTTAGCCATAATAATTAATTGACCTTTCAATTTTTAATCATAATTTAATTCCCTCAATTTCGAGAAACACACAGCCCAGTGGGCTTCTTGTTGGCTTCTAAATGACTAAATTTTCAAGGTAGAGAGAGACTAAACGAAAACAAGAATATATGCATTCTGGTGAAACTAAATGTTGTTCTAAATAGTTTTTTACCGTCGGATCTTGAGATTCGTGTCGATGATCTAAGGGTGATGAAGCTCAAAACACATGCTACGCAGAAAACAGAGTAATATTTAACCACGCAACGGAAACAAAAAAAAAAAGGCAGAATATGGCACTGCCCACTAATTCTTAACACAAAAGTTTCCTAGCTCTTAATTCTAAGATACTATAGTCTTACCTATCCAACATTATATGTCTTCGAGGGCTGGGTAGTTGTCCCTCCACGCAATGCTTAGCCATTGGCATTTTTCAGTCGTGCAATAAGCTCATCCTACAAATTTTATTTTTGTAATATTAGTAAAGTCAAACACCCAGAAAAGAATAAATAAAATGGGCAAGAAATCTGAAAATTAATCAGCCATCACTATATGCCACTTAACATTCTTATCAGCTGGAATGAAGTAGGAGATATTTCAAGGACTTGTTGTTATAGGTTTGGAACGCCTATAGACCATACAGCACATGCTACTCTGGAAAACTAGGGCTGCTGGTTAAGAAAAAATAAAAACAACCAAGATTGTGAAATAAACTACTGTATGCATGCATTTTTTGTCTTGATACTTGCCTTCTTTCCTTTGGGTGGAAGGCCTTTAGCTTTCAAGAGAGCTCGAAGCCTCTCTACAGTCAAACTCTGCAAGTCCCTTTCCCTAGTAGAAGTTTGGCTGTTTGATCCCTCTGCAAATTGGAAAGCCAAAAAAGACAAGGAAGAAGTCATATATCATGCACTGCAGACCACAAAAATACGCAGAGCAATACATTTCGAAGGCTCAGCTTCATTATATATGAATATACGGAAACCACAAACCAACAGATCTTTGGTAGGTGAATTTTCATTCGTGAATTAGGATTTACAAGTACATAGACAAGAACAAGGACTACACCCCATATTAAGGCAAGATAAACATCAAATTTGAAAAATAAAGTTGAGACAGCATTGAATTATTGTAAATTAATTAATGCACGAGTATACATTATACGCTAAGTGGTGCAACAATTGGCCACAAAAAATTCCAAGAACAAAGGATACCGTGCACAAAGCAAGATAAAGACAACTATTGACCGGTTAAAATCCTTTTCTAACATCAACTCTAACTATTACTATGACACCCATAGCAAACATGACTATTGAACATTATATATGTTCTGGAGTTTAAATTGTATTTCAATACTACTTCTACAAGTATTTGGGAATCATGCTTCATAGGTGTCATGTACAAGCATCAATATATACCAGACGGAAATAATAACCCAACTTTCGGATTTATCCATGAGAAAATTGGGAACAAAAGTCATTTTATAAAAGGCATGATGAGCTAATAATCTCGATGACAATAAATAAATAATCACTCTCATTATTAAGTAACACAGATGAGCATAAACGAGTGCATTAGTGTGACAGAGAAGTATAGTAACATACATAGATTAAAACCAAATATAAATACTATACAGCGACTATATAAATTGACCTTGTCTAGAGTTCACTTGATTATTCATTCTCTTTGCTGAAGCCCTGGTATCTAGAATCTTTTCACCGGCCCTGATTACAGATGAGGGCAGCAACATTTAAAATCACTTGACTAAGATAAAATATACATTCTGTAACTGTGAAGATATAAGAAATTGTTCACATGAAGTGATAGAGTCCTAAGTACGAAAATATAAAATACTGAAGATAAATGGAGAACAAGAAGATAATTCTATCAAGTAATGAAGCCGGTATCTAACTCTCACTTTCTAACAGACCAAAGATAAATTTCTATTAAGATTGAGTAAAGTAAGAATCTTACTCTACACACTCTCAACAGCCAAATCAAATAGAGAGTCTACACTTTAATAAAATAATATCTTATTTCTCAAATCATGCTTATCATAGGAGATAGCTGGGATATTTATAAGAGATGGTTACAACAATAAAATAATAAGAAAAACCCTACAAACTAGGAAACAACCCTCCTAAACAGAATGACGGTGGTGGAACATCCAAGGGCCTAATGGTCCACTTATTCAGCTACCCTCTATTAAATAAATAAACAAACTCCGAGAATAAATAATTAAATAAAACAATTTCAAATTCCAATCCCCTTTTTCTCATCTGATGGTTATGCGGATTTGGATCCTTACCATGAAGGCTAATATGTAGTGGGACAAAGTTATCGAGAAAGAAGTTCCCAGCCGAGAGTAAATGTAGATATTCCTATTGAAAAACTTGTTTATAGATCATATCACATTATATCATTACAAAATCATGCTTTCATAAAAGGTGGGATTGATACCTCTTCCTTGAGCTCTCAGTTCCCTCCTTTGAATTGGAGTCACCTTTGTGTTTATTCAGCATGAGTGATCTAATCAGTATGTTTTGTTGATTCGTCTTAATGTATTGGTCCTCTACATATGCAACAGATTCAGAAGTTTTACTAACAACAACTACCCACTCTAGAAAACATTCAAATTTTGTAGAAATGCACAGAATTGGTAGCTAGCATATGTAGGATGAAACCCAAGTTTAAAAGCATAAATAGAGACGGATTTACCAACAGCATTGTAGGATAAATAATAATAACAATTGATATGGACTATGGAGCACATATTAGCCTTCATGATGAGTATAAATTTTACCTTAAGAAATACAAGACAATGGAGGATGGCCTGTTTAACAAAGACAAATTTTACTTTGAAGATTGCACTATTACACTTCATTATTATACTCAAAGTATATTGTCCAAAAAATTCTGATATCACAAGCTTTGAAAATTTTTTGTACAATGTAAACAAGCAATTTCACATGGTAAGTTTTCTATGAATGTTAGCACTTTTCAGCATTAAATTGATCCCTAGTCTGTTGATATGCCAACACCATAGAAGGACCAAGTTAAAAAAGCATATATTAAATTCTACCATCTCAAAGTAGATGCCATAATGGACTCAATAATATTTCAATAAAATGATAACATTCATCAACAGGGCATGTTATAAGCAAATGAGAAGCATCTGAACCTGATCATGGATAGCATTCCTAATGGACGCGAGAAAGACAGGTGTAGGAAACTCATGAGCTATATGATGCACCACAACATATCAATTAAGCTCAAGTGGCACTTCTAAAGTAGGAAAATTTATCTTTTCAAAATGAGAGACCCTTTCATTTGCTACGGTATGCAAAACAAGCTAGAACAGTCAACAACATGCCAAAAAAATTCAAGAAGAATGCATGAGCAGACCTGGCGGACAGCTATCATGATCACAAATATAAACCCGCATCCCACCCTGCATAGTTGTTTGCCAAACATGATTAGAAAGCCAAGCTCAAACAATAGGATGTAACATCATGGTAATCATGATAGTACACAAAGATTCAAGAAATACGTGCGTATGGGGAAGTCAGAATAAACAAATCATTAACTTTCATCGTTAGAAGTATAGAATATATGAGAAACAAGGTTTCTGCCATATTCAAGGAGTTAGAAAAACATTCATGAGAATTTGCATCCGTAAGATCACCACACCCAGGTTTATGTGCCCATTTCCTTGGTATAAATTAAGGACTCAATCTTTCCCAACCACAAACCATTTATAGGACTTATGCCACAGCACACTCTTCAGTGTTCCTGAGTTAAATTCCACAATAAATCAGAGTCACTAATAAAACCGCTCTAAATAAAAAAGAATGAACAAGTGAGAACTCCCAGTTCCTTCTAAGGAAAAACGGTTAATAAATGAATACAACTACTCCTGTGATTAACAGCACCTCTTAAGATCCCATCAATTAACAGCACCCCATGTTCCCCATCATAAAAATTCCTACAAAAGTTCGAAACTTAAAATTCCAAGCACTTCCACTTGAATAACACAGTGTTCTGACTGCCCTGCTGTCCTAATATCTCTCGCAAAACGCCAATGCCGTCTCCAAGATGCCTAAAATCAATTGTAATACTAAAGTAAAAATGGAATAACATCAGCACTGAACCCTATAAAAAACACAGAGCATCCGAATTCCGAACTACATTCGATAATTGACATTAGATCAGTTAGCTTCACTAATTCAGATGAACAAACAAGAAATTTAAGCGAAAAAGAATACCGCAGGCATATAATCCAATAAATAAACACTGCAAAGACCAAAAAGACAAAACATTACAGGATTCGAAGAAATGACGGTGGATGAGAAGAGGCCTCGAGAGGGGAGATTGGAGAGGAACTCCAAAGCCGCAGATGGTGATGGATTTGAGTCGGAGGAGTGCGAAGACGAGCCCTCCATTGAGGAACCAAAGAAGAAACCCTCGAAGTGAAAAACACAGCGGGGGGAAGAGGGAAAGGAGTCGATTAAGGTCTTCGAACCGAAAGTTGAGAGTGACTGTTGCCGCTCGCGACCCCTTATGCTGAAGCTCTGCGCGAGATACACGGAAAGTGCAACTCGTCAACAAATTTTTGGACTCCCCATGGACCAGATCTCAACTCAAGTACTGTCTTTTCGCTCCATCATACAACTCAAATAATGGTTCTTGATTTCTCTACTTTTCCTTTTCCAAATATAACAAATACGGACGAGGCCTGGTGTTCTTTTCGGCCAAAAGTTCTTGTGTTTCTTGTACAAAGCAAGATGAAGTAAACAAAAAAAAATTATTTTTACTTTGAACGTTAATTGTATAGCAATAAAAAATTGTTGATAAATGCTCCATATATATAAACAGAATGCTTGTATGAATAATGGAGGCAGGATTTTTGCAATGTTGTGTTTTAGATTTTAATAATAATAATTGATCAAAAGTAAGGTATTAATTTTAAGCTGCTTATGATATTAGTACATTTAATAGATATATTTATATATTTTATTAGGATTTATTGTAATAAACTTGTGACATCTAACATCTTATCATTCAAAAATGAGATTCCAATTGTATTACAATTCAATCGTATGCATATATTGAATTGGAATATATCGTAGTCGCATGTGCATAAATAGCTAGTTGTTTACAAATGTATGAAATAATTATTAAACGCTTGTGCTTTTTAACTCAATATCTCAAACGTGTATAAGTATCTACTCTTCCTCTTGCCAACAAAGAAAATGACTTTATTTAAATGAAAACAAAGTTACAATGTCTTGGACAGAAAGCTAAAATGAAAGATACAACCCCAAAAAAGAAAAGTAAATTATAAAGATTAGCATTAAAAATCTCTTCAACGTAGTGAAAATGAAAGATAAGATTAAAAGAAATCTTCTGTAAGTTATACGTTAAATATGCATGCAATTGTCATGGAGGTCAAAATATCCAATTCGAAAAGTAAAAACTATCCAACGAAACTTTGGCTAACCACCCAACTATCAAATCTGTTTCCATGGGAATCCATATGTAAAAATGGTTCATGATCAAAATCCTTGAGATGAGAATTTTCAAGGAGGAAAATAACCATGATCATATATCTACTCTTTTTACTAATTATTGTACTCTAAAAATATGGATACTGTTTAAAAATGTTACTCAAAAAAAGTTTTTCATTCTCAGTTTTCTTTTATTCTTTTTAATATACCATATGTCTATTTAAATTAGTGATAGAAACTATCTTTTCAATGTGATTTACAGTTTATGAGATAAATATGTGAAATGAATTTTGTTTAATGCTATCACATCTTGAAAGTTTTTGCTCATGAGTGCTTCACACTTGAAAGTTTTTTTAGTCAAATGCTGGAAATGTTAAATATGAGCAATACCACCTCAAAAGTTTAAAATAAGATCAATATAGCTTCGGAAGTTTAAAGTAGGACCAATGTTGTCCTTTATGTTAAAGAATGTTAAGTTTGACCATTAATTTTGACATAAATTGCTGACTTGACATAAAATTGCATTCAAAAAAACTTCTTGGTATTGAACGTTTCTGGGTGAAAACTTTTAGACAAAAAAATGTACCTTAACCCAATATATCATTGAGCTTAACATGAAAACATGGGATACATTAAAAAAAAAACAAGAAGAAGGTAAAATTGGAGAAAAATAACATGGGATGCAATTGTGATGGTTGAAAAGACCTAAATTTACGGAATACCGGTGTTTTCCTGAGAAAGTCTTAAATAATCTGAGGGATATGAAACACAACCAGAACTCAGGCGTGGGGAGGTAATAATCAAACAACACGGGCGCGCGCCCACACACACACACACACACACACACAATAGATGCATGCAATTACATTTTTGCATATTCAAACAACGGAATTTGCCCACGATGCAATGCAGGAGCATCTGGATCACTATTTAAGTCCAATCCAAAAGGTTGAATTATATTTTATTTTCCAACTCCCTGCAGCAAATACCCTCACTCTGCTCTCCTCAAATTGATTCATTCATTAGTTCAATGCATTAGGCTTAGACCACGCAAATAATATGGACACTTCAATTCTCTAGCCCAATCTTTGTTCTCACTATTCATCACTTCATTAAATTCTTCCTATCTATAAACATCTACGTGTGCAGGTTGGAGATGGCATTGTCTTTCATTCAGAAAAGAAGATAAGGAGAGACAAACGTCAGCGGGAAAATGGATGCAGGATTCTTGTAGCATATAGGTCGAACCATGTAGCTTATTTTCAATTGAGTAGGAAATCTCAGTCTCCTTACTTGACCTTTCTCTCCTCAGTGTTTGTGGTTGGTTTAGCTTAAAATAAGTGTTTTTATGTTTTACAAGATAAGACTCCTATTAACATTTACTTCGTAATGCACAAAATCACTTAAAATAAACCAATTCAAATATAAACAAATCTTTTCCTTCAATAATACACCAGAAAACTTTTAAAAAGTGTAGAACTCTCAACACCCTTGCCCTTGAAAATAAGAAACCATGATACTACAACATTCCATAAATAAGCATCCAAGCCAAGGAATTAACTCACCTGACAAAGCCTTTAAAATGTGTAAAACTGATCTAGGGAGAATGGAGATGATAACAGTCACATAAAAAAGAAGCAAAGAACAGAAAATGTACATCACAATATGGCAACATTATCCATACAAAGTGAACCTGTCTATTGATGTCCATGAGTGCCGTATCCTGTCAATAGTCACCACAGACTAAAAATGGCGTCTCAGAAGCAGACTTGACACGATTTTCAATGTTCCTCTGATTTTTTAGATGCTCGACTTCTCTTTTCCTCAATACCGGATTGAGAAAATCTCTTTCGAAGAACCTCCAAAACATCTTCAACTTTCACTTCTTTATTTGCCAGCAAAACCATGGCATGATATAGTACATCTGCCATCTCTGAGGCAGCTCGTGACTTGTCCTCGTTATTCTCAAGTGTTTGACACAGCTCATCAGCCTCCTCTCTGTTAATACAAGTTATGGTTACAATCTACAGATACAGGTTTCTATGTGATTGATCTGCATGTGCTCTTCAAGCATCGGAATTTATAAGACGAATTTAGAGAAAACCATTATAAAAAAGCAATTTCACAAAATGATCGGAAAGATTTTCCATGTCAACAGAATAACATGATCACAAATACCTTACCGGATTTTAGAGCACAGCAAATTATGGTCAAGCAGTAATCGCTTTGTCCATGAAGGCTTTCCAGTTTCTCCTTCTGCTACCTCTGCTTTGCGCTGAGAGATTGTTGACTCTAATGCATACAATGAAGTTAAAGCCAATCTACTTCCTTCGGCCTATCACAGATAACCCAAACCAGTTAATCACTTAAAAAATAAAAAATGCAATGATTGATTGATTGATTGAAGCTAACCTCTTGCTCTTTTAACAAGTCAAAGACTGAAGTATAATAGCATGTCTCCGACCCAGTGTGACAGGTTGGCCCATCAGGCTTCCCAA
>QFDD01006060.1:0-14862 GCA_006871305.1 Vachellia collinsii | reverse complement strand
CAGGTGGTGAGCATCGAAAGTGGATTTTTCCTTGGATTGCCTTTGGACACGTTGGAGGATGAGAGCAAAAGATGGAAAGAAGGGAACTGTAGAGTTGGTGTAGGGGAAGGAGGGTCTGAGCGACGGCGGAGAGGAGAAAGAGAAAGGGATAGTGATGCCGACGAAGGTGGAGGGGAAGGCAATGTGGGTGGGGAAGAAAAAAGCTTAGGTGGCGATGAGTTGGATAAGTGAGAATGCCACATTAGATATTCAGTCAAACAAACACTCAAATTTAACATTTTTTAACGTTAGGGTGACATTGCTACGTTTTTAAACTTTAGAGGCAACATTGAGCCAAAAAAATGTAGGGTAGGTGGTGAGCATCGAAAGTGGATTTTTCCTTGGATTGCCTTTGGACACGTTGGAGGATGAGAGCAAAAGATGGAAAGTAGGGAACTGTAGAGTTGGTGTAGGGGAAGGAGGGTCTGAACGACGGCGGAGAGGAGAAAGAGAAAAGGATAGTGATGCACGAAGGTGGAGAGGAAGGCAATGTGGGTGGGGAAGAAAAAAGCTTAGGTGGCGATGAGTTGGATAAGTGAGAATGCCACGTTAGATATTCAGTCAAACAAACGCTCAAATTTAACATTTTTTAACGTTAGGGTGACATTGCTACGTTTTTAAACTTTAGAGGCAACATTGAGCCAAAAAAAACTTCCAGGGAAAAATCGCTCCTCCGCGAAAACTTCCGAGTCAAAAATACATATTAACCCAATAGATATATATATATATATATATCCATGAATTAGTTGTTGTTTTAGTTGAAATGTTTGTCTCTCTGTTTTTTAATTTTTTTTGGCCAAACATTTTGATTTAACCAATTCAAAAAATTAAACATGGAGGCAGCTTGGAGAGACAAATTAGGAAGTTAAATTGGGAACAAGGAATTTGAAGACAACAAATAAAAGTCTTGTAGAAAGTGGTGTGCTTCCTCCCGGAACTTATAATTTAACCAACCTTTTCTCTAGTTTTAAAGCTCAAGGCCTCTCTACTCAAGACATGGTTGCCTTAACTGGTAATATCATTATTATTATAACTCCATATCTCTCTCTCTCTCTCTCTTTTCCATTATATTATATTGATTGAACCATTGATTATATATATACTTTGTGTTTAATGACAACAATTACTTTTTTTTGGCATATAAAAGAAAAGGTAATTTGATGTCTTTGAATATGAAAGAAGATTAAATCTGCATTCCCTACCCAAAAAAAACTGTCCCATATTGCTAGAAAATATAAATATGCAAAACTATTGATGATAGGATTCAAACAAAAAACAAAAAAAAGGTTTGATCATAAACTCAAATATTGGATTGTTTATAAAAAATTTTTAGCTAGATATATGATATATGTAAAACTTGTTATTCTTTTTAATTCATGTGTGAGAGGGGAGAAGATTAGCTTTTGGAGAATTTCTTTTGTCTCAATTTTCTTAAAAGTTATTTTAGAAAATAGATCTTGGAGAATAGCTTCTGAAAAAGATAGAAAGGATAGCTTTTTGGAAATATGGTTAAAAGTTTTTCTGAAGAATCTGATGATGGTTGTGTGACTCATACAAAATGATGGTTTTGAGAGTTAAAAGTTATTCTGCATTTTTTAGGCTTTTTTGTTTATCTTTTTTTTTTTGAAACTATGGTGTTCAAACGATGGAGGCAAATACAATCACTAGTGTTAGAATGGTGAAGGCAAATACAATTGTCCCCTTCCCAAGTGAAGAAGTTGTCATTCTAGGCCAATCAATAGGATGTTTCATCCTTTGGCCTAAAAGGCTTGGTAAGTTGACAGAGATTCCTGCAGCATTAGTATAAACAACTGAATATTATTTTAATTTTCTTCCGCGTTATAATTTTATACACTCAATCTTTATCGTATTTTTCTTTAAGAGCCAAACTTTTCTACAATCCAACGATTGGACCAACTTCAAGAAAAAATTAGAAATGTTGACTTTCAAATGCAATGAGGGGATGTGGGCAAAGAGAAGACATATCCCTTTGGCCTGGACAATAAAGATATCAAAGAGTTTCTATTAGTGTAGGACTTAGATCTAGGATGGGCTAACTTGACAATACTGTAATTTCTTTATCATTTTTTACTTTTATGTTTGTTAGATTGATTTCTATTTATCTAGCTTCTAATTCATATCTTCATTATTTTTAAAGTGAAAGCACATCTCAAACAGTAATTCTAAGACATTAGAGACACATTCTCCCGCCTTATGACATATGCAATAGACTCTAGCAAATACCTGGAAATTACTAGATCAACAGATGTTTCCCAAGCCATTCTTGCCAGACTATCCGCTGCTACATTAGCATCCCTACTGCAAAATCACACCTCAACCTCCCAATCTCTTCCAATCATTGACAGCACCTCTTAAAGGATGGTGAAATCTAGATGAGAGGTCGGTACTAGAGTTTAGAGCAGCTGTACAAGGTCAGTGCAATCTATCTCAATAATTATTCTTCTAAGGCCTTGTTCAGCAGCCACCTTCAGACCACATAAAAATCCCCACACCTCCGTCGAGATCACTGGTCCATACCCCTCCTTATACATGAAGAATGATAGCACTTCGCCACTTGCATCCCATAGCAGACCTCCGCAAGTGCACATGCCAATCAACCAACATGAACCATCTATGTTGATCTTGACTAAAACCAGGGGTGGGGGTGCCACAAGTTATCTAGCTGCTCACCACCACCTCCGATGATCAAGTTGTGTGTTCCCTAAGCCAAAACAGCTTTTGTACATGATAGGAGTTCGTTGCAACTCCAAGTTTTCTACTGAAACACATAATCATTTGGAGCCAGCTAAATGTACTTGCATAACATAGTGAACCATGTTTGGAATTCATACCCACCAGCCCAACCACTCATCCCCTCTACGTTCTCCAAAAAATTGTTCCTAATCTTCCCTTGGTACTTTCCATCGCCACATCTCAGAAATAGGTGGGCAGTCCCTCAGCACGTGTAAAATTGATTCTTGTTTAGATTGGCAATATGCACAGCAACCCAAAGTGTTGCTTCCCCATTGGAGACAAGTTAGGTTCATTAGAAGGTGACCATGTACACAGAACCACATAAACATGCGTTATCGTTGTGGCACCCTCAATTTCTCATGGTGGCACATGCTTGTCACATGGTATTTTAAGTGAATTCTTCAATCTGGATTGCACATGGGCCTTGTACGTCATCTTGAGCTTCTTCCATGCTTATGTTATATCGATTTCATAGATCTTCTTGCTTTCCCACGTGCTCAAGCTTTCATGGGTTGTGAAAGTATGCATATGGGCTTGAATACGCATGGTTAAAATCTGGCTGACACCCTCAATATACATACTACCATCATAGGCCTTTAATTTAGCTAATTGCAACCCAAATGTTATTTTTTGAGTTGTAATGATCGGGTCAGACTCTTCTTGCATTACATGAGCATCATGATGGACATGTAAGATGCTACCTTGGCTGTCACGTAGGATGCCATGTAAGATACCATTTGTACCTCTATCATTCTCCCTCTCTTGAAAAGGTCGTCCTCGACTCTTGAGGGTGATCTTTGCCATGTGGATTAATTGGTGTTGAGGCATCATAATGAAGCTCTTGTGGGGATGAGAAACAACACAAGAAATATCATAGTCAGTATCCATAATTTTCTCTTCTTTTACATATTTTGTAGCCTCATCCTCACTCTTATTCATTTTATTTTCAATAAAATCACTCTCAATTATTTTTGTTAACTCAAACTCACTTTCACTCTCAATTTTTCTTTTCTCTTCAAGCTCTTTTTCTCTTATCTCTCTCTCTCTGTGTGTCTCTTTTATTCTCTTTTCTTTTTCTCTCTTTTTTTCTTTTCCTTTCAATAGTTTCTCAAGCTCAATGGTGATGGAGATCATTCCTTGAAGATCACTATAAGGGTACAAATTCATTTGTTTACCAATATCTTGATTAAGCCCCTGTAGGAATTGATCCATAGTTGCTTCTAAACTTTCCTTTACTTTGGCTCAATGCATAGCAATATACAACTCATCAAAGTATTCCTTGACACTCATAGAACCTTGCTTCAACTCTTGCAATTCTTTGTGAAACTTAGAAGGAGAGGATGCTTTTAATTTGCTCAGCTCTACTCGTAGATCACGGATGTCATTTGTCATGGTTCTCAAGAACAACTTGAAGTCTTGGTAAGTCTTATTGTCACTCATATTGAAGGAAGAATGAAAGAAAAATAGTGATATGGGAAAAAGGAAGAAAATGGAAGGATATATTGGTTTGAAAATAGGGACTAAAAAAATGTGATGAATAAAGAAAAAGGTAAAACAAAACACAAAAGAGTGATACTGGGAAGAGGGAAGGGGAGGAATTAGAATAAGAAAATAGAAGAAAAAGGAAATAGGAAAGATTATGAATGAGAAAGGAATCAGAATAAGAAAGCAGAAGGAACGGAAATAGGAAACCAAGAAAAATTAGGAAGGAAAAAGAGAGTCTTACCACCTAAGATTGAAGATTTAGGAAACTCTTTGTGACTTGCAATGGAAGCTCTACACAAATTAGGAAACTTCAACTTGGATACATTTCCAACAACCCGCAACTTTTCTTTTCTTTTCTTTTTAATTTTCATTTTTTCTCCTCTTTCTTTTTTTTGTACTGTAACTTTTTTTTTACAGCAAGACAACACTTTTTTTATTGTTTTTTGGCACGAATTTTTTTTCATTTTTTTTCACCACAGCAAAACAAACCAAGTCACACAAACACAATGAAGGGTGGAAGAAAAAGAAATAATAAGATTGATTAAAGTAAGGAAGGCATAACAAAGAGAAGATGAAGAGATGGAAACAATCAAAACACAAAAGTAATAGGAAAAAAATAGGAAACTACTTAAACTTGAAGTAAAAGTCAGCTATTTAAAAATAGGAAACAAAAACAAGATCTTCTTGAATAATCATTGACCAAATGGCCTTATTTAAGGGAAATAAAAATGGAAACTTTATAAACACAAAATTACATCTAAATAAATGCATAAAGCAGACTTCTAGATGCTTCTTGAGTGTTCTTAGACGTCACTTATGCTTCTCCTCCGAGGCACATGGTTGTGACATGGTATTTTAAGTGAATTCTTTAATCTGGATTGAACATGGGCCTTGTACGTCATCTTGGGCTTCTTCCATGCTTATGTTACACCAATTTCATAGATCTTCATGCTTTCCCACGTGCTCAAGCTTTCATGGCTCATGAAAGTATGCATATGGGCCTGAATACGCATGGTTAAGGTCTGGCTAACACCCTCAACATATATACTAACATCATAGGCCTTTATTTTAGTGAATTGAAGCCCAAATGTCATTTTTTGAGTTGTAATGATTAGGTCAGACTCTCCTTACATTACATGAGCATCATAACAGACATGTAAGATGCTACCTTGGTTGCCATGTAGGATGCCATGTAAAACACCATTTATACCTCTATCATCTAGTCTTTCTATCATCAGAACAAATAAATAAGGAGATAAAGGGTCCCCTTTTCGCACCCCCAAAAGGGAGAGAAAGTCCCCGTTGGTTCCCCATTCTAAAGAAGTTGCATCTGTGGAGTTGAAACACATGCCAATATCACATCATAAAGAGGCTCAAGAAGTCCTAGGGCCTACAGGCATTCAAAAAGGAAACTCCATCAGACGTGATAATATGCTTTCTCTAAATCAATCCTTATTGCCATAAAACCATGGCGCACATAGAATAGACAATCTCTTGAACAAGGATAATATTATCCGCACTCTGCCTCCCTTGTACAAAGCTACATGGATTGGGAGCCATTACAAGTGGCATCACTGGTTCCAGTCTATTTGAAATTACTTTATGATGACTTTATAAATCATGTTGCATAAACTAATTGGTCAAAAGTCCCAAATTGTCTAGGGGTGATCAATTTTTTGGATACGAACAATATGAGTCTCATTAATATTGTGGATATCTTGAGGATCTTTGAAAGCCCATTTCACTAAGCCCATCACCGAAGCGCCCACTATGCTCCATTGACTTTGGTAGAAAAGGGGGTTAAATCCACTGGACTAGGGACTTTTAGGGGTCCCATATCAAACAATGCATGCTTAATCTTACCATCCTTCACCTGTCTACCCAAAAGGTTTACATTAACAGGGCTCAACTCAGGATAGGAGCATCCAAAGACAAGGCATCCTTGATGTGTGCAATCGTTAGTATACAGCTTCTCAAAGAAACTCTTTCCCATATTCATGAACTCTGCTACATCATAGGACCATTCTCCCGAGTCCAGTTGCAAAGCCTTAATCCTATTTCTCCTCTTTCTCCCATTAGCAATAGTTTGAAAATAACGGGTGTTACGATCGCCTTATACCTATCAAGCTGATCTGGAATATTGCACCCACATCACCTCCTCTTTATTTAAAATCTCCTCCATTTCCTTTCAAAGATCCTACCTCAGATTTTCAAGTAGGTAGAGTGGCCTACCAAGAATAGCTTAGATTCAATTCCTTCCAGTCTCAGATGTAATCTTTCTTTCATGTATAAAAGATTCCCAAAAACCTCTTTATTCCAATGTTTCAATTTGGTTGTAAAATCCCTTATATCCTTACACCAATCTTCCCCCATCCTCCAATTTTTTTTACAAACTCTAGAAATTCACCATGCATAACCCAGGGAGTAAACAATCGAAAGGGGCAATGAGTACACTGCCCCCAGGTCTTAGGGATAGCAAAATTGGGTTGTGATCACTTTTGTATCTAGGTAGGTGGGTAACACAAGTGTTCACAAAATTTACGTGCCATTGGTTCTTGACTAAGACTCGGTCAATTTTGCTTTCACTAGAAGTATTTCCCCTGGTATAACAAGGCCCACAAAAACCAATGTCTATCAAAGCATTCCTGAGTATCTAGTTCACAAAGCACCCATCCACTCTCAAATTTGTTCGAGTATCCCTAGACTACCTATCTTTTAAGTATGTAACTGCATTAAAATCACCCATTATCACCCATCTAATATTCCTCGTAGGTCGAAAGGTGTTAAGGGACAACCAGAGTTGACATCTACAGGGGAGATTTGGCTTCCCATAGACAACAGATAGTAATCATTCACTCCTTGAACCACCCTCAACTATGCAGTTTATGAATTGGTCCTCAAATGACTGCACTGAAAGCCTCACAGATGAGTCCCATAAGAGCCATAAGCCCCCACTAAAACCCCTAGCTTCCACAATGTAGTAGTTATGCCACCCCAGCTTGTTAGCAATAATCTTTGCACGAGTACCCGACTGTTGAGGTTCTAGAAGAGCAAAGATGTTAACATAATGACGTTTTATCATATCACCTATCAAACATCTGAATGGTCCACCAACCCCTCTCTCATTCCATGTCATTATAATCATAATAAACATATTTAAAGGAGAGCTACCATCCATAACGTTTAGTCATCTTCACGAAACATGACTATCACAACCCACCAGTTCATCTAACATTAATTCATCTCTACTTATACTCAATAGATTTGATCATACCACCATATCCGGATCCTCATTTGCTCCAGGGTCAAAAGGGATTGCTACACTAGATATAATGGTTGAGGTGGGTGGGTGAGGAGCATGAGAAGTATCCAGCATATGTTGCTTTCCACCATGTTGACTAGGTTGCCCAATTGCGTCACGTATACTATTCAATTCCTCCATGTTTAGACCCATGGCTTTTCTTGTGCATATGCAATTTGTATTATGATTATTAGGCCCATTTGAGCCCATTCATTGTTTAACTTGAACATACGCTTCCATTGGGCTGACTACCCGATTGTCGCGGCCCACTTTTTGGTTTTTGCTACCCATGTGTCCAAGTATCTCTGAGCTTTTTTATGCGAGGGAGCCAAAAATTGTGGTGAGGTTTGCTAAGATTTCAATTGTGGCATGAGCTTATCCTCATCTCTCCTTACATCCTTCTTAACCATTTCCTCATAAATCATTCCATCATCATTCCTATGATCCACAACATTCTCACCCTGTAAAACTGTAAACTGAGATCCCTAAGTATCAGTAGAATGCCGCAAATCACGACCCCCTTCACGTCATGGTTGAGATGCTTCAGCTGTTGTTTCCCACGGACCTTGATGGTGGCATGAGACCACCATCCAATTCCCAAACTCCAACCCCTTACTCGTGGTGGCAGTCCCTATTCTCATTTCCTGCTGTGAAGATGACATAGTTGGTGGTGGGCAAGTCCGACATAGAACTATTGGTTAAACATTGCTCCTTGTCATGTCCATAACGGCCACATGTGAAACAAATGAGATGGAACCCCTCATACACTACTTTCTTTTCTTTGCCACGGATGAGAAGAGAGGGCAGCAATGGCTTCTTAAGGTCAAGCTCCACACATATGAGCGAAAATTGCCCCTTAGTCTGGTTGGCAATGTTCTTGTCCACTCGTAATACCCTTCCAATTTGACTACCTACCACATGTAGGATGCCACGATCATACAAATCAACAGAGAATTTCAGGATACATACCTAAGCTGCTATTGTAGATATTTCTCTTTTATCTGAGTCGAAACCTAATTGCCATTCTTGTACAGCCAAATAGTGATCCATATAGGTCCACGGGCCACCTATGAGAGCCAGTTCATAATCCTCACTGCCACTCAATTTGGCGAGGAAGAAACCCGAGCCTATCTCCATTGTGTCCACTTTGCAGCCTATCTCCATTGTGTCCACTCTACCTTTGCACCCCTAGATTTGTTGCATTTTCCTCACTTGAGCCTCCTCACGCACCATCCTTCCTAATATATGAACTATCAAACACTTAGACCATTTTTTCGTCAACGTCTATCTGTACTCCAGTGAGACCAATATATTTAGACTCCTCTCAGTTGGCACCACCTCAATTCATGATTTCCATCCATCACCCTTCCACCAGTCCTCTCTCCATCCAACATGTTTTGATCAAATCTTTCTAGCATGCATGCTTCACGATAGGATTTATGTGGGGAGCCCTAGCTTTCATTAACCCCCGTGTTGTCTTCCTCACTATCCACTCCTCGACTCATAGCATCAGTCTCTGTGTCCCCGAGAATTCCTCGCCTTCCCCCTTACCTTCTTCTTGTTTTGCATCATGGCATCCTTTTCCTCTAGTGACAGCGCTGGTGTTTGCACTCACGACTCCTATCTATCTCTCTCTCGTTCATGTCTCTTAATTCTTATCTTCATTTTACTTTTATAATAGGCGTTTTTAATTTATCTCTCTCTCGTTCATGTCTCTCACGCTGGTGTTGTCTATCTCTTATTATAGAGAAGAAATTCAATTATATCTATTTGCACATTTTCAATTTATTGAGAATTATGTTGTTATCTAACAATGTTTAACATTTTATACCTTGCAGTAATCACTTGAGTCTATGTGTTGCTTGCCTAATGGATAATACCGTGTACTAGTTTGACTCTTAGGGTAAAGCTCTGAGCCCTGACATGAAGCGCATATTCAATACATAAGTTTGTTTAAAAATATATTAGTTTTGACTTGAATATTGATTTGTCTTCATAGCTTATGATCAATATTTAATGATAGGGCTCTTAGGATGTATTATATTATGGGTGGCATACACAAAAGTGGTGCCGATCGTACGACTTGGATTCAACCAAATTTTAGTGGTTTGCATGATCTAATGCCATTGACAAGTAATTTGATACCTTATTTCATCATTTAATTATTTATCATTTTATGTTTTAATTCATAATGTCCTCGGCAACAGTCAAATACAGAGTGTAGGTATTATATTTTCTGTTTCATGTACGAAATTATTGAGAGTGGATCTACTGAAAATTTGTCAAAGGTGATTTCCGTGTCAAATAATATTATGTTTATTTTCATTAAAATGTTACTAACAGGTTTTTATAAATATGCAACTTTTAGTTCAAAACAACCTTACACTAAGCAGGAGATAGATTTCATTCAAGACTTGCTGGCACAATTTCTCCTTAAACATTTTTGTGAATTTTGAAGATATATACATTCAAAATTTTGTTAATACATAGCTAATGAATTATCAAATACAATATAGATATAATTTTATGGAATTTTAGGTATAGTTTTAGTAGTTTGTTGCCCAAAAACAAATACTTTTGTTGTAAGTGACTTGTCTTAAAGAATTTTGTTAGTTGGCTAGTGATTTACGACCAATATCTTGTGATAAATGTTTGTTTGCTGGAAGTAGGTTTGGTTTAATAAGATGACTTATAAATAGAATTCAATAAAAATTTCTCCCTTTATGTTATTTTACTGGATGAGTATGTGTGTTTGGGTTAGTGTTACTTCTCCTTTTGGGCCTAAAAACAGCTGTATAAGAAAAAAGGCTAGTGTGTAAAATGACTTTTTACATACTAGTGTGCAACATGGCAATATTGGATAAGCATTAATGTAAAATGACTTTTTGAAGAAGGAGATTCGACCTACGGTTGCCTCCATGTTTGGACCCAAATAACCATTGCGAAATAAATGCACATCTCAGATTGCAAAGTAGAAAGAAGGAAGGAAGCACGTTTCTGGATGAATGTTTAAAAGCCAAGCTCAAAGTTCTGTCATTTTAGTGCCACCATCCTTGCCCCACCGTCTGCAGCTTTTTCTTTCGTCTTCTATCCCTGGTGTGTTTTCACCGTGTCTCCCCCTTCCCTTTGTCTTCTTTATCGCTCTAAAAACCCTTACCTGGTGGCCCTCTTGTTGTGGGGGTAGTTCGAGACTCACTCATTTCATTCTTTGGTTGTTGTCATTGCATTTTGGCATTCAATTTAGCACTACCTCTGCCATGAACTGTAAGTTTCTTCTCTATGAGAGTCAATTTGCTTGTTATATGATGAAATGTGATTTTACATATTACGAAGGGTTGTGACAGCACCCAAGTTTCTTTCTTGATGCACAGTACCCATAATCCATTTTGTTTCTTGTTGGTTTCCTTTCTAAAATATCTTGTATTCAGCATTTTTATTAATCTTAGATTATCTAGAGATAAATGGCAGCTGAGCTTGTCAACACTGCAACAAGTGAGAAACTGGCTAAAATTGATTGGACAAAAAATATTGAAATATGTGAATTTGTTGCTCAAGATCAAAGGTTTATGTAATGTAGTGTTGTTTCTTTTTTATTGTTGAATGTGTTAAAAATTACCAAGAGAAATGGATAGCTGGTACGTGTTAATGAAATTATTGCCAACTTTATCAAATCAAACTAAATGATATGTTGTTATCATTTTGTATGATGGTTCTGGGGATTGTTCATTTTATCATTGAAATATAATACTTGCCATTGCAAATGATCATTATAGCATGGTATGCCAAAATGTTGCTGGGTTCTTGAATCCAAATATGTATTCCTCAAACTTGTTTATTTCTCATAGCAGTCTTAAATTAGAAGCCTTCGGTTAAGTTGGTAATATAATCAATTGATATCTGGAGCTAAACGTAGTTTATGATACCGACAATGTTCATCAACATTTCTGTTTACAACCTCAACTTGCTTGGGGCCTGGATTTTTCACTAGATTATGAACATAGATGAGCTCTTTAATGTGGCAAATAATCAAAGCTGTCAATTTTGTTAATTGCATAGCTTGTGAACATGAAGGCAAACTAAAGATGTTGTTAAAGCCATCAAAAAGAGACTGAGTAGCAAAAACCCCAATGCTCAACTTTACGCGGTCATGGTAAGTACAATGACTTACCTATGTTGTGCAGTCATAAGACGTTTTCATGTGGATTTTCTAGCCAGTTTGCCTATTCACTAACATAATGAAAAACCATAGCTTAATGCTACATAGTTTGAGCTATAATTGAACCTGAGAAGCTTATTTACATGATTATCTCCAACTGAACATTTTTGTTGCATGCTTTCATGCTCTATGAGTCTATGGTTTCTTACTAAGTCATTTCTCATTAAGTTTCTAGCTGTTAGAAGTGCTGCTAAACAATATTGGAGATCATACTACCAAAAAAAAAATGAAATTAGTCACGGAATTACAGATGAAATTTTGGTTTGCCACAGAATAAATTAATTACCTACAGAATTTGTTCCGTCACTAAATTCATCATTACAAATTAGTTAGCAACAGAATTTCTGAAGGAATATTCCATCGGAAATTTTGCCACAAAATTTCCCATGGCAAATTTCTTTTTTTTTTAAAAAATAAATAATAATGTCACGTGTCACCTCCGCCAGCCGCCACCTCACAACCGGGCCCCCGCTACATGTCACCTCCACCAGCCACCACGTGTCGCCACCTGATAAATTCGCAATTTTGCCTCCTTCAGGCTTTGAACCCCCGATCACTTGTGCACACACGTGATCCCTTGCTAGTTGAGTTGTAACAATCTTGTATCTTCTAAACGCATATTTAAATATATATATATATATAATATTATACTGCATTAATAAATTATTTACATTTATAATTATATGCACACACACATATATTTAAGATATACACATATACAAATATATATATATATATAATATTATTAAAAACTAAAAATAAATTGAATGATAATTTTAATTTATGTTTTATTATTTTATATATTTTCATTTTATTTTATATATAATATATTATTTATTGGACAATAATATTTATATATTTATATGATTATTAATTTTATAATTTTTATTATTTTTAAAAATATTTATTTTAATATAAAATTATTACAAATAAAATAAATATTATTTCTAATATTTTCATATTTAATATTCATTTTAATTAATATATTAATTAAAATTTAATAAAATAATAATAAAATAAATAAGAAATTTAAATTATAAATTAATAATTAAATAATAATAACTAAATTTGCCAACGACTATTTTTCTTTGGCTAATTTTGCCATGGAAAATTTCCGTCAAAAATTTCCATTTCTGTGGCTGATCCCGTGGCTAATTTTGCCATAGAAAATTTCCGTTGGAAATTTCCACTAAATATTTTTCTATGGTTAATTTCGCCACGGACAATTGTTTTCCGCGGATTACTTATGAAATTTGAGTCACGGAAAAAAATCAGTGGCTAATTCCATAAAAAATTTAATGTTTTTTTTGTAGTGTCGTATGGATTGATACGGGAATTATTCCCATTGTTGTGAATTTTCTGTAACAGGCCATTATCCTTCTGTGATTTTAATATCGTTTAGAACCTTACCATGATTTTGTCTTTTTTTTCCTTAATTGCAGTCAGATTTGCCTATATGAGAGAGGATATTTCTCCTGCTAGATGCCACACAAACATTCCTTGGTGGTGCTTCTGGAAAGTTTCCCCAGTATTATTATGCATATTATGATTTGGTGGTAGGTACAGATATGTGAAACCAATTGCTAGGATTCTTATGGGTTGATATTGATTCTAGAATTTGATTATCAGGTGGTAGCTAGGATGGCGACAAATAATCTTGGGGAACTAGTCTAACTGATATCCTGTCGCTCAAATTATAGACAACCTTCACCTTCTGTGAAACAATTTGATGGGAGCACTTAGTTTTTTTTATATTATTTTCCTTTGCTGAAGATAAACACAATTACTACATTTTGTTTATGCTTGACAGAGTGCTAGTGTGCAGTTCCCTGAGAGTGCTCAAGCGGTCCAATCAAATCATCCCAGTTCACAACTGAGCACAACTAATAATGTACTGAATAGGGAGCAGGCCTCACCTAGAGTTGAAGGGATTGCTCAGCAGCCAGAGGCTCAGGTCGTTCCTGAATCTAGGTGACTATGTTTTTTATTCTTTTTTAATTTATATATAAGCCTTATCTTTCCCTGGATCTTCAGGAGCCCTATCAGATATCAATCTCATTATTTTCCCACTATACACTCAAGATGCATCTGGTTAAGAAATAGCTGAAGTATCTAAACAAATATATTATTTTGGTGTGAAGGCTTTTCTTTTTCCTGGGTAGGGTGGATGAATAATAGAAATTAGCCAAAGACACTGTTTTAGGTTGGTACAGGCCAAGAGGAAGAGAAAAAGAAAGAGAGATGAAGAGAAGGAAATTCTATATTCTTTATTTCACGACCTTTGCATTACACTCTTCACTTCCTTTTATAGACTATTCCTATTACTGTTACTCACATACTGTTGCTAACTGAAGTGGTTACAATAACAACTCAGCATTTAACCGTATTGACACCTAATGAACCCCACACTTTACACAAACGACACGTAACAATACTCCCCCCCTAAGAAATATCCTTGTCCACAAGGATAGAAGGAGAAGGGGCCACAGCAGTAGGTATAGTGGAAAATTGAGGGAACTGATGATGAATTACAGCAAGATCTTCCTACGTAGGATCCTCTTCGTTAGTAGACTTCCAATGGATCAGAACCTGGGTGATAGGAAGGTTACCCCGACGAACCAACTTACGACCCAACACAGCTATTGCCTCCATGATGAGCTGGCCATCATCATCGACCAAGGATATAAGGCCATTGAGGAGCAGAAGTAGATTGGGTTGTAGACCAGATGCTGGTGTTGAAATCGCAGTAGTGATTGTGACTGTTGAAAATAGTGAAGTTGCAGAGGATGCAAATGAAAATGCAAGCGTCTTTGTGGCAGGTGTGCTAGAAACTAAACTTCCTGAAGTTGCATTGGAAAACCCTGAAAAAGATTGGCTGGAAATGGATGCGGTATTTCCAAATGAGGTGCTGGAAGTGCTGGAAGAGGGGGAAAATGAGGTCAGCGAAGGGGGTGCAGAAGTCACTGCAATGGGCATAGATGGCTTAGCGAATGTTGAAGCACTGGAGAAGCAAAAGCCTGAAGAATAAGAAGATAGTGGAGCTAGGCTTGAACTTGGAGTAGAACCA
>QFDD01006059.1:0-11723 GCA_006871305.1 Vachellia collinsii | reverse complement strand
TCAAAACCATTTTCAAACATACATAGAGTATATATCATTTAAATATCATTTCTTTTCACTATCTCAATGCATGAAATCACAATGATAAAACATCTTGAATAAATACTATACCACCTTGACTTTTGCAATAATCAATATCTCAAAAAATTGTCCTTTCCATTCCATACATGAATATCCAATACAAACAAAAATTGGGAAAGAATAGATAGTATTAAATAAAATCTATAAATCTTACTCTTTGTGATATCAATAAAAAAATTAAATAATTCAGATAAACTTTTATCACTGAAATCATACTTAAAATGTGATAATTAAATTAAAAATATGAAATGAAATAAAGCAAATTTTATAAAATCATAATGAAATGTTATTCAATCACCTATTATATTCTCAACATATAACTTTTCTTTTATCCTTCAGCTTTCAATTTATCATCTACTTCCCCTCATAACAATAACATATAAATATGCTCAATTAGCATTATTAATGCTTCTAAATTTATAATGAGTTTTGAAAAATCATAAATTATTCTTTAAAACCTCAAATGCAACGCTTCAAGCATCTATTTAAAGCTCTTCATATCCTTTTTCAAAGAAAATTACCATTCAAAATTTATAATCAACCCAAATTCTAAAACCAGTGCTCCAAAGTTACTGCTTGTTCAGCAACTTTTCTAGATTTTCATATTTCAAAACCAAACTTTGGTAGCCCATAGCTAACAATTTAGTCATCCAAATATTGCATTCTACCACTCTGTTTTTTTTTAACGCTTATCATGAATACTATTTAATTACCAAAAGTCATGGGTATAGAAAGTTGTTTGCTATAGATTTTATCCATCACAACATCACCATTAAATCTGGAAATTTTCTCCGCTTCAAAATATTACCCTGTTCATTGTGTTGGAGTCTTCTATGTGTGGTCAAAATAGACAACGTGAACATTTAACATCAAGTAACAAGCTTCAAATAAATTTCCAGTCTAAAATTTCGATCCCAAAGCTTCCCACACACACACACATAAATGTTATTCCTCCAACAACACCCGTAATCTTCATGTATTTTGGCACTCAACATATGTCGTTCTCTTTTATCATGAACCAGATGCTATTTCTTGAAATAGCAAGCTTCAAGTTGACAGCCACCACTCAACAATTGCATTCAACAAGTCAACGTAATAAACCCCAAAATATCATTGGACCAATAAAAGCTTTCCTTTTGCATCATTAAGCATTTTCGTTAACTTAAATGAGCTCCTAACCTTATAAAATGAAACCAATCAGCAGAGTATTGCCCCATGAAATGCCACAATTCATAAAATCATTCCTCCTCCACCATTCATACACATCCACAACAACCAATATGTATACACGCACACACAAGTATATACATATACCAACTCAAAATCATGTATGCTAATTTCTCTTTCCCTAATATTCAAAGAGTCCAAAAGTATTTCTCTCAAATTTCTCAAACTTCAGAAAAAGAAATAATTCCTCAGTCTCTGTATTTTTTTTTTTCCGATCCCTCGCATGTAGTGGCCAAAATCAAACATATAACCTCACTTCTAGCTTCAATATACTCCAAATCATTCCAAAAAGATTTGATTTGGATTATGCTTAAGTTTAATCGTTGAAGAACCTCATTTTTGTCAGTCTTGGTTGAACCCCAAAAATTCAAAACAGCTGAGAGGAAGAAATCTGAGGGTAGAAAAAGCTTCAAAAGATTTACCTGAACACAAATCCTTGCTTCTATGTGCCAACGGCGTCTTTCTCCGGCGAGAATCACGGTGTCGTACCCGTAGCTCTCCCGACCGCTCCCGCTGCTCTTTCTGGATTTAAGAGGAACGAGATATGAAGATGATGATCCGTGCCTTTAGTAATATGCCACGTGTGTGGCATGTGTGGAGGTTAAAATTACAATTTTACCCTCCCACACTTATCCTTTTTCCATTCTAGTCCAATTCTTTTCTTTTGTTTTTTTTCCTCCAAAATCCAATACTCATCCTTTCATTCCAATAAGTAACCTTCACCCTAAATTTGACTCTCAATAAAAAAAATAATTATTCTAATAAATTTTGAGTAATTTACTTATTTTTTTCAAATTTTTTTAAAATGACTTTTTACTTAAAATTTATTTACACTAATCTAAAAATTTTATAATTGACTTCTTAAAATCTTAATTATACTTCATATGATATTGGTTAATTTTCAGGATATAATTTTATGGACGTGGGAAAAATAAAAGTCAGCAACACAAAGGAGTCCTTGAGGAAATCCACATGAAGATTGAAGATTTTTTTTTTTTTTGGGCTTGAGACAAGATCTATAGCCCCACAGTCAAGTGGACTAGGCCTATGCTCTCTAATGTCCTTTTTAATATCTTAATTTTTTCAATTTTTCTTCTTATTTTTTATAATTAGACGGCTGATGCTACCAAAATTTAATTATGTAAAGTAAATATATGGGTTGTGAAAATAATATATGATAAATCAAGGTCGATCCTATAGAGACTCAATTTAATAGGTAAATAGGTAGTAGAAATCTAAATTTTGTTTGAATTGAACAAATTAAAATACGAGTAATGAAAATATAAATTGAAATGAACTAAAGTAATAATTCTACTATGCTAAAAAATATTAATTGACACAATCAATCTAGAGTGGTTAATCCGTTCTTTAAATTTTAGAACATGTTTTTACCCAAATAAATATATTTAAGTTTTAACTTGTTAATCTAAATTATAAATAGATAGAGTGTTTTCCGATTATCTACAACTCTCTCTCAAATAAAACTAGAATTTTTTATATAGTTATTTAAGATGCATTAACTTGAACAATTTCCCTCTAATACAATTATATGAATCCCGTAGGTATATTCCTATCTTAAAAGTAAATTAAAATAAATTTTAATATCACATTACTCAGTTTAAATGTCCAATTTAGATCTCTCTCATAAAGTTAATTTAAATTCTCCACATTCATATTTAATGTTAATCAGGCACTAAACAGATGATAAGATTTAAATTGAATAAATATAATTAAAACTAAATATAAATAAATAGTTTAAACATGTTCAAACCCTTAAATCAGTTCATATATACTCTAAATCTAAGAAAATTAACCATACATAACTTTAATCAAATCCATAATAATAATTCAAAGATTAAAAAAAGCATCAAAAAAGGAAGAAAGAAAATAAACAACCTGCACCTCAGCAGCGCTCTCGCGTTATCCTTTTTCTTTCCTGATGATCTCTCTCTCCTATGTGTTGCCCCTTGCTCCTCGATGTGTGTTCGCTGGATGTCTCTCTTTGCGTGTGGGCGTGGCGTCTGAATGGATTTGTGGATATATGCGTCTCTCCTTGTGCATGTGACCATGTGTGTGTATCCAACTATCCACACACACACACACACATATCCATATACATACATACATATTATCACCTATGATGTAATGAATCCATACAATAATACACTATTTGATAGATTTACTATTTTAAATTTTAAATATTTTAAAATTATATTGATAATTCTCTAAATATATCAAAAATATATCTTAAGTATATTAAAAATTGGAGAGTTATCAATTGTGTATAAAATGAAAAACATTTTAATGTCTTATGGTATGAAATGATGTAGTTTTGAATTTTTATGATTTTTAAAAGGACAACACATAGGCCTTATATCAATTGTCAAGTTTTAACAACAACACAAACATACAAGGGAAATAAATAAGCCTTTGCAACGACCAGAAGCTTGCATGAATTTTCATTTCAAGGACCTTGAGCCCGTGTGGTGTTTCTCTCCATTTCTCTTCGTCTGAGTGGTGTACCAGTCCCCCAGTGCTGCTTTTGCATTTCAAATCTCCTTCTTACACTTGATAGAGATTTGCAATGGAGATCCTGGATGTGGATAATTGAGTTGAGGAAGATCAGAATAAAAAGGAAGAAGAGAGCACGAACATACTAGAATTTCAATGGAATGCCAAAAAAATCAGCCCGACAACATAGCACATTTTGGTTGGCAAAGTGATCACATAGTCTAACATCAGACTCCGAGCAATGAACATCATTATCCCAATATGGAAAGTGAACGGGAGGTTGGAAATTAAGCCACTTGGCACCAATACTTACTCTTTCACTTTCGAGAAGAGGCATGAGGCTGAACTCATAATGGAGGAAGGACCCTGGTTCATAAGAAATAATATATTGGCTCTGCAGCACAGACCTCCTTTCACCTCTGACAATGAGCTAAACCTCTCTACTTGTGTTCTTTGGGTGCAGTTCCACGACATCCCTCCTGAAGAAATGTCCAAGGTCAACATCAAGAGGATGGTTGAAAGGATTGGCAAAGTTCTTGACCTGGAGGACCCAGCTACCATCTCTACCCCAAAGCGCAATTTCGAAAGAGCTAAGGTGGAACTCAGTTTAGACAAACCCCTTATAGCTGGTTTCAGTGTGCCCCAGCCGAACAATAGGAAAAACGCAGACGTAAAGGTCAAATATGAAAAGCTAACAAGATTTTGTTTTAACTGTGGAAAACTTGGGCATGACTACAAATCTTGCATGTACCATATAGAGGGAGATGAGAATCTAATCATGAAGTATTATGCCAACCTCTGCACTTCAGCAATACGCACAACTCGAAAGGAACATGCACCGGTCTCCTCTCCGGTGAGAAGGTGGCACAGTGGCGAAAGCAACGGAAAAGGCATGCATGGGGAAGGAGGAAGCATTAATTATCAACAGGACACCTTGAGGGACATAGGGAGTAGTAGGTGGGATCATGACAAAAAGGAAGAGCAGTCCCATCCTAATCCCACGAGTGGCACAACTAAGCTACCTACCATGGATTTTCCTGAATCTTCTAAAGTCAAAACATTTTCATAAAACCCTTTTGAGATGACTGATGATGGGCCCCATATTCCTGATCATAGCCCTATTTTCTCCTCCGGGTTTTCAATGCAAGAGCCCACTTATCCTACAGGGCACAATAATCTTTTTAAATTGAAGACTTGGTTGAGAAAATCTAGGCCCAGTGTGGCAAATAATATTGGAGTAATTTTTGGAATCAATGAACAGGGGATCAAATATCGTGTGGACCTATTTGATGAAGAACAAGAGCCACAGAATACTTTGGCAGCTATTATTCCTGCTGCTGGTAAGCAGATAACGCTATTAACTAATAAACCTAATAGGGTCTTCTTGAAGAGAAACACGCAGGAGGAGTGGGGCTCTCCATTGTAAAACAAAGGAAAAGCTACGGGTCTGACTCCCCTTGCAAAGCTAAGATTAGAGAGTTGTGTTTGCTCAAAGAAAATGACGAAGAAGTGCCAAAGCTTTGGAAAGTGAAGGAAAACGAGGAAGCTAAGCGACGTTAGAATGAGCATTTCATGCAAGTACCTTTCAAATATGAAGGCCCTCTTAGTTTCGTTGAAGGAGATCAATCACCAGAAGAGTCCCAAAAACCAAAGAAAAGGGGGAGGACAAGACGAGCACTATTCAAAGGTGACTCCTCAAACTTGCTTGAATTAGGAACTATGGATATGATAATTAATGAAAGGATTGGTGGCTGGCCTCACACAGCCACCCGGGACCAATGATTAGTCTTGCTTAGAACTGCCAGGGTCTAGGGACCACCTTGGCAGTTCAACATCTTAGGTTCCTGATTAGGACGCTTAAACCCAATATGATATTCCTAGCAGAAACAAAAATGAAAAGAGAAAGAATTGAAAAGGTTAAGCGCAAGTTATGTTTTTTTAATTCTACCTATTTTGATCCTGTTGGGAGGTCTGGTGGATTAGCTTTATGGTGGAAGGATGATCCTTATGTTTCTATTGGGTCAGTTGATAGATATTTTATCCACATTGATGATGTTACTTTTTGGGGGACAAATTATGGAGCTATCACTTGTCTTTACGGGCTAAATTCAAAACTGCATTGGTGGCATCAACTAAGGGACCTTAAACTCGCAAATGAGGTTCCTTGGATTCTTCTTGGTGATTTCAATGAGGTGCTCTCACATTTTGACAAAGAAGGAGGTAGGGCAATAAGAGACAGGGATTTGAACATATTCAGAAGCTTTTTAATTGACTTTCACATAATGGAAATAGCATCAAAGGGATGTAACTTCACTTGGGCAAACAATAAGGATGGAGAAGATTATATTAGAGAGCGATTGGACAGAGCTGTTTCCAACTGTTTATGGAGAACAAAATTCACCAAAGGGCAATGTCATGTCCTAAATGCTATAGGCTCTGATCATGGCCCCCTTCTCTTAGAATATGAACATCATGATACAATCACTTCTCAGCTGTTCAAATTTGATGTCTGTTGGCTTGTGCATCCAAACTTTGAAGATATAGTTAGAAGTCACTGAATTGACAACAATTCATCCGCTGCCCTATCTGATTTTATGGGAAATTTAAGATTCCTTGGGAACAGACTGAAGTAATGGAGCAAAAAGGAATTTAGAAATAGTGGGAAAGCCATTAACAGACTTATGAAGGAAATCCAAGCCTGCCTAGAAAAATCGTGGAATGAGGAAACAACTCGGGAGTTGGCAAATTCAAAACAAAACCTAAATGCTATGTGGGAGCAAGAGGAATTATTTTGGGCCCAAAAATCCAGAATTCAATGGCTAAATGGCGGTGACCAAAACTCTAAATTCTTCCACATGACCACTATAAGGAGAAGGTGTAGAAACAAAATCACTAGACTGAGAAAAGGGGAAGATGGCTGGGCAGAAGGTGATGATGAAATTAGCAAATGCTTTGAGGATTTCTACAACAATCTTTTCAATAGATCTGATCAAAGAGACTTCATTGGCATCCTGGAATTTGTTGATAGTCTTGTTACAGATCAAGACAACCAATAGCTTATGGCAGAGGTCTCTTCGGATGAAGTTAAGAAAGCTGTGTTCAAGTTAGAAGGCTCAAAGGCCCCTGGTCCGGATGGCTTCACTAGTTGTTTCTACCAACAGCAATGGCACATCATCAGCAATCAGGTTTGCTCTCTCATCAATAAATTCTTTGTTGAAGGCTTCCCCTTGGATGATATTAATCAAACTGATTTGGTTCTTATCCCTAAGCTAGACTGTCCCGAGAAGGTAGGAGATTATAGGCCAATTAGCCTTTGCAATTTCTCATACAAGATCTTCTCAAAGATTATGGTTAATCAGCTTAAACCTCTCATAGGGAAACTCATATATGAAAACCAATGTGCTTTTGTGCTTGGGAGATTAATTCAAGACAATATTGTTGTTGTTCATGAATCCTTTTATCACTTAAAATCAAAAAATAATTCCCTTGAGCTGACTTTGAAACTAGACATGAATAAGGCATTTGACAGAGTAGAGTGAGACTTCTTAATTGCTGTTTTAGAAAAACTAGGTTTTTGTAGAGATTGGATTCAACGAATTTCTTGGTGTCTCTCCTCTGTTAACTTTTCCATTATGTTGTTTGATAAGAGAGTTTCTAAGGTTTTACCAAAGAGAGGGTTGAGGCAAGGTGACCCTCTCTCCCCTTATCTTTTCATCAAGGTTTTTCCAAAGGGGTCGTGTCTGTCTGATTGGATTTGGAGACCTCCTGCTACCTTACTGAGACTTTTGGATGATGATCTTGCTTCTGTTTCAGATGATCATAGATAACTTTTGTTCCTCTTTTGTTCTTCTGTTCTTTTCTTTTTCTGTTCCTTTTCTTTCAAACTCTCCTTGTCCCTTGTTTATCGTTAATATATTATTCTGTTTCACCGGCAAAAAAAAAACACAAACATACAAGGATGTGTACTATTTTTTCATATGAATCTATAGTTAAATATAAGGTTCAAAAAATCGGGCTGGGTATTGAACTGATCGAGACAGTGGGTCAAGGGTTAATGGGTCAGATTGGGGTTAAATCGGGGTCAGACTGGCCATATTAAAATAATAACATTTAATTGAAAATATTAAAATATATTACTTTTAATAATGTTTAATTTCAAAATATTCATCTTTATCAGTTAAAATCTTTTAGTCACTGTAATTAATAATCATTCATAATAAAAAATATTATTAAAATTTATTCATCAATCATAAAATGCTAATAATCAATTATAAAAGATCCATGTTTGTAGTAAAAAAAAAAGGAAAGAAAGAAATACCATATCGTTCTTCCCTTTGTCACTAAATATTCATAAAAACAGTAAACAAAAAAAAGAAAAATTGCATTAAGGTCCCATACAAGAAAATTAATATCAGAAAGGTTTCAAAGGTTGCTACTAATAACTCATTTACTTATCAACGTTACTCTTTTATTTATTATTAAAAACCTTTTGAGACCTTTCTAATATTAATTTTTTTGCATGGAACCTTAATGTAATTTTTCAAAAAAAAAAAAGCAAAGGAAGTATATAATTTTTTTTTTGAAAAAAAGGCATAAAAAGCATATAAAGATTTTTTTAAAAAAATAAATAGTTGACCCGGTCAACCTGCTTTTTTACCGGGTTGAGGCCGGGTCAACCTGGTAGCTGGTCTAACCCTCAACCAGACCGGACCACCAACCGGTCCGGTCCCTTTTTTGTACTATGGTTAAATAATAGGTTTAAATGCACAAAACACCTTGAATTTTAGATCAGTTGCATATAATCTCCCTGACCTTTAAAACTTTAAATTAAAGATCTTAATATTTCATATTTTGTCTATTAACTCTCTTTCTGTTAAAATCATTGTTAAAGAATTATAATTTTTATTATATACCATATCATTTAAAAAATAACACTTAAACTTCTTGATATGATTTTAATTATTTTTAAAATACACAAAATATTTCAAAATAAAAGAAAATCCTTAAAAAGTATTTAAGTTATTATTTAACGGTGTATTTTTAAATAAAAATTCTTAAAAATATAAAATACTTGAAAAAAAGCGTTTAATATATTTATTTGAGCATGTATTTCTTAAATAAAAAGTATAGTACACTTAAAGTTATAGTTAAAATTACAACTATTTTTTTTTAAATAACAAGGTATATAATAAAAATTATAAAAATCAAAATATGAAAAAAAATCATTAACTTTTACGGTGATGTTAATTGCAAGAGGTTTGATGGAAAAGGCATGAAATATTATGGTACTTAAATTAAAATTTTAAAGGTAAGAAATTTCATATTCAACTAATTCCAAGTTACATTTAAGAGGATTTTATCTGAAATAATAATATTTTAAAATCAGAAAACATAACCATATGTAATTGGAGAAGTTAGACAATAAATAAAAGAAACTTGACCTAAATATAGTTCATTTTTTTTTAAAAAAAAATGAAAATTACACAATTTCAAAATATTTTTTGTAGAAAATGATAAACAAAAATCTAAAACTGCATATATAAAAATGTGTTACTCATTTTTTATAGAATCTAATGAATAAAAGGAAAAGAAGAAGAAGAAAAATATTTGGAAAGTTAGAGCTTTACAAAAAGTATTAAATAGGGGCAATTACTGTGGAACCATGCCTACTGGACATCCATAACCTTCACCTTTGCTAGAACCGTGGCTACCACAACGTTACTGACCTTCACCTTTGTTGGAACTGTGGCTACCCCAACATTTGAATCAATTAATTCACTAATAAGTGGTTGTATCGTCCACTATCTTTTTAGAAATATAGTAGAAGAAGCTTGTCTTTTGATTTATAGGAATTGATTTGTTTTATTTCATTATGTATTTAAGGAAAGGAACTTTCATCGGACTATTTTGCCAAGATGATTCATGACGCAGGAGAAAACTTTTATCTCTTTGATCAGTCCTTCCCCTCTTTATCTAGGATGGTGTTTGATGAAGGTTCCTAGTGCATCAAGTATTTTACTTAAAAAAAAAACAGAGGTGAAATTATAGAACTCAAAGCCCAAACAATGAGGAGCTTGGGTACCCGGAAGACACAAGAGATTAATAAAGCCCTCTCAAAGCTGATGAAACGTCGCTTTTAGCGAAGAACATTTGAGAAGAAATCATTCACATTATTACAAATACACAACCAAAAGTGGAACACAAGAACTAACAGTTAAAAGAAAAACGACGAGCTTAAAACTTCCTCATATCCCACAGAAGTTATTTTTCCATTTGAGTGCAACTTGAGATAGCGTTTTTGTGGAAGAACCATCTTCTTTGAGTGCATTGGCAGAAGCATCTCTTAAATTCCTCATTCTCTTGCGAATTTTCTTACCTTC
Source organism: Vachellia collinsii (assembly GCA_006871305.1). NCBI lineage: Eukaryota > Viridiplantae > Streptophyta > Magnoliopsida > Fabales > Fabaceae > Vachellia > Vachellia collinsii. The sequence goes on along the minus strand of QFDD01006059.1, from coordinate 1,524 downwards.
TTCACTTTCCATCAAACTCTTCACAACTTTGGCAATCTCTTCCCTTTCCACTATACCGTTTTCTTCATTAACTTTAGGTCTCAATGCCACCTTCAGGCTATCAGTTAACAAAACGGCATTCATCTTCTGCTCTGCAAAAAGTGGCCACGCTATTAATGGCACTCCCTTCTGTACACTCTCAAGTGTGGAGTTCCAACCACAGTGACTCAAGAACCCACCAAGGGAACTATGGCTAAGGATTGAAATCTGAGGTGCCCAAGAAGGAATTACCAAACCTTGCTCTTTGGTTCTCTCCAAAAATCCTTCTGGTAAGAAATCTAAAGGATTCTCATTTGTAGAACCAAGGTAAGCAGCACTAACTGAGTTACTTGGTGCTCTGAGAACCCATAAGAACTTCTTACCACTCAGTTCCAAGCCAAGAGCTAGTTCATCGATTTGGCTTTGGGATAGTGTCCCACCACTTCCAAAAGAAACATATAAAACAGAGCTAGGAGGTTGATTCTCCAACCACTTCAGGCACTCTGACCCATTTTCTTCACCATTTGACCCGGTTTGAGTAATGGGTCCGACTGGATACACAGGTGGATAGCCACTTTCCTTCTGTGCCATGGCTCTTATAGCCCTCTCTTCCATCTCCATGAAGCTGTTAATCAAAATCCCATCAACAGATAACAATGTTTTGCTTAGTTGGAGAAAGTTCTTGTAAGATTCAGAGGACCGGTTTTCAACCGGTTCGGGGAGATCTCTTCCATAGAGTGGGACACAACCAGGAATATGGATAGGTTCTGGTACGTCTCTGAACTCACCAGAAATCTCTTCGTGGAGGGTTGGGAGATGGAGGCAGAAGGAAAGCGTTGAAGCAGCCGAATAGAAATAAATGAAAGACAGAGTGTTGAGTTCCTTCGCGAAACTTAGTACCTCAGCTGCGAAAGGGTCAACAACTAGTGCAGCCAAATGAGATTGGGAATTCAAGGACTCCAACTCGTGCTGTAAAGATGGCAAGGACCTGGTCATTGTGAGTTGGATTTGGATTGCTAAGGGGGCATCTTTGGGTAGGTCTTGTTTGGTGATAGGAGGAAGAAAAATGGCATCGATGTTTGAAGGAAGATTTTGAAGGTACGCTATGGAGGCAGAAGGAGGAGATTCTAGTGAGGGGATGATGAATGTGACATGAAAATCTGGGTGAAGCTGAACAAGTCGCTTGGAGAACTCAAGAAGAGGAATGAGATGGCTAAACCCAGGACTGGGAACAACAGCTATGTGTGTTGTTTTCTCCATGGAAATCTCAGAAGAAAGGCTTGAGATAGATGAAAACTTGGATATCGACGTTTGTAAATATGTTGGTTTGTGTGTTTGGAGTGTTGAAGGATTTGATGCTCTTATATAGAAATAGAATAGAAGGCTTGAGATGGTATTACTGTTACTACTACTTGTTCGGAAAGCTTGTCGTTTAGCTTTAGAAACTTCTCTAGAAAGTGGTGTGACCCACCTGGAGGTTGTTGTGTTGACTTGTTTCTGAGTTTG
>QFDD01006058.1:0-14401 GCA_006871305.1 Vachellia collinsii | reverse complement strand
TACATGCATACATACATACATCCATGCATCCATACATACATCCATGCATACATCCATACATACATGCATACATCCATGCATACATCCATACATACATGCATCCATACATACATACATACATGCATCCATACATACATACATACATACATACATACATCCATCCATCCATCCATACATACATACATACATACATACATACATACATACATACATACATACATACATACATACATACATACATACATACATACATACATACATACATACATACATACATACATACATACATACATACATGCATGCATACATACATACATACATACATACATGCATGCATACATACATACATACATACATGCATACTCTTGCAGTCCATTCATTCATCCATTTTATCTAAATTGCCTTGCATGCAAGAAATTTTTCCATCTTTACTCTTGCAGTCCATTCATTCATCCATTTTATCTAAATTGCCTTGCATGCAAGAAATTTTTCCATCTTTTAACTGCGTGTGTGAAGAAGGAATACATACATACATGCAGTCCATTCATTCATCCATTTTATCTAAATTGCCTTGCATGCAAGAAATTTTTCCATCTTTTAACTGCTTGTGTGAAGAAGGAATACATACATACATGCATGCATGCATACATGCATACATACATCCATGCATACATACATCCATACATACATACATCCATCCATCCATACATACATACATACTCTTACAGTCCATTCATTCATCCATTTTATCTAAATTGCCTTGCATGCAAGAAATTTTTCCATCTTTTAACTGCGTGTGTGAAGAAGGACTAAACCTTCAGTGCCCTATATACCTGAGTTGGAGAGGTATTTGTGAAGGTTGAGGAGAGAGCGTGGGTTAGCAAACATTAACCCCCATAGTCCTGACCTACTCACTGGTGAAGAGGAGGAAAACCTATTGGAGATTTTGAACATGGACGGAGTAAAGGGAAATGGGCTGAATGGTAACGGACATGAGGGGCATGGTGAGAACAATGGTGCTAAAGGACAAAATAGAGGGAGAACCATTAAAGACCTTACCTAGTCCAATGGTAATTTTGAACCTTTACCTGGTGCATTGCTTATTTTTTAAAAATGATTTTGAACTGAAAGGACAAACTAATACACTCACAAGAAGTTGCTCAAGAAATAAAGGGAGCCACAAGGAGTTGATCAAGAGGTTGATGATAGCCACAAGGCCATGAGGGGCAACCCATGGAAAAGGTGAAAAATAAACAGAAAGCAGTTGCAAGAAAGGGAGAAGAGAATAAATAGGGAGCCTTAATACATAATGGTAGGGAGGTAACTTCAAAAGAACTCCCTTTTCCAATTCATATCATATGTCTAAAAGGGTTGTAACATCTCAAACTTTGAAAGAGGTTATAGATTTCTTTAGTAAGCTTGAAGTGAACTTACCTTTTGTAGAGTTGATTAGGAATGCTCCACCTTTTACTAAATACTTGAAAGAACTGTGCACTAACAATAGAGAGTTAAACCTAATGGGTTAGTACAAGTTAGCCCAAATGTTTCAGCGTTGTTCAAACCCCACATCCTAGTTAAATGCCAAGATCCCGGTGCTTTCACTATTCATTGCACTGTAGTAAAAGTTGCCATAGCGGGAGCTTTACTTGATTTAGGGGTGGCCATCAATGGCATGCTGTTATCTATGTATAAAGCTTTAGGAGTTGACATTTTATAGACCACTACTGTTACACTCCAATTGTCCGATATAACAATTAGGAAACTTGAAGGGATTTTTGAGGATATCCTAGTACAAGTCAAGGGTTTACTATTTCCGACTGATTTTTATGTGCTTGATATGGCTAATGAGTTGTCTCATGAATCCACCCTCATTTTGGGTAAATCATTTTTAAGGACTTCGAATATGATGATCCAAAAAAATTGATTATGAGTGTTTCCCATGTAATATAATGTGGCTTGGGATACATGTTGATTCGCGCTCTGTGTGTGTGTGTTTTCCCCTTAATTATTTGTTTATATATTAGTTTTAACATTTATACTTGTATTAATGAAGATAATTTAATTTAATTCTAACAATGGGAATCATGCTGACATGAAATAATATAAAAGTATGAAATTAATATATATATATATATATATAAATACTGTTAAATTTTATAACCTTGATAAACACTTTATTAAGAAAAATTAAAAAATATAATAAAAATTAATCATTGTTGGTTATTAATTTAATTTAATTAATTAAACTTATTTAATAACTTTAAAATTCATTTTAGTTTGAATAATTCAAATATTTTTTTATTCTTTTGTTAGATAATGGGTAAATTAGTGATGTAGTATGAGAATGTACAAGTTTAACTAGGGATATTATGGTATTTTTTTAATTTTTATTTTTATAGTTGATCCTTTTCAATAATTTTAATTTTTAAGATCATCTCCAATAAATATTATTTTTACTAGGTCCTTTGTTCTAAGGGTTAATGTACAATTTTACTTCAAAAGTTTCCATTTAGGAGTGTTGGGTGTTCAAAATTTTTGTAGGAGCAATTTTTTCTTATAACTAACAAGAATGCAGCAATTTTGCCTTAACCAGTTTTCAAAATTAAATTTGATCATTGATTGATACATGACACTCCATATGAGACTCAATCTACTAACTCATATTGCCCTAACCGTTTTTTCAATTTGTTACTTACATGGTAAAATTGCTCACCAAATGACTTATGAATATCCAACGTTCATGAGTAGAAATTTCGATTAGCAAAATTTCACCATAACCCTTGTTTAATTCTCACAATATATATGATAAAAAATATATTTAAAAACTATGTTTATTTTATAAAAGTGAATCCAAATATATAAGTAAAAACTAAAAAGTGAAACACACCACCAAATTGAAAACTCAGTCTTGAAACAACTGGCAAGGACTGACTTGAGCTTATCCACTTTGCCAGATCTGCAAAACGAGTTTTATATCCATACATGTGTACGAATTCAATAATAATTCATGCATTATTGAGATTTGAGTTTACTTGCGTAAGTTTAGGTGAATCTTGACCTTTAATACATTGCGATTGGGATCCATAAATATTAAAGGGAACCTTATTAGTATTTAATATCCTCACTTCTCTCTCTCCCCTTAGAATTTTAGTTTTGCTAAAAAAAGTAATCACATTTAGCACTGACAGTACCCTGAACATACTAAAAGTAGGATATCCGTGCTTATTAAAATTTCAATTATTTTTAATTTCACCTTTTCATTATCTTTTTTATCTTTTCACAAATAATATTTTACAAAAATTAATAAAAATAAAAATTAGAAAATTACTATATAATTATGATAATGTATATGGGAGAAATACTCTTCATATGTCACTATTTTTAATGACTTTTTGGTTTTGATAACTATATTTTTAATGTTTTGAGAGTATTTATTATTGATGATGTAGTTATTTAAATAATTAGATATGATTTTCAATGTTTTTTTGGTAAATAAATTGTATAAGTGATAAAATTGATCTATTTTCCAAAAAAAAAAAAAATAAAAGGGGCCTCAGGACTGTGGGAATTTGGGACTCGGGCCTAAACGCCCAGCATTATATGAGAGAGGGTAGAGAAATCAACTTTGACTAACAAAATTGACGTGTGATAGAAGATGTAAAAATCAACTTTGACTCGAAAATCCAAGCTCCCTTTCAAATGTGTTTTTGCGTGAATGGACAATTTGGGACAAAGAGCTTACGAGGAGAAATACTTCTTCCTACTTCACCAATATTTGACTTGTTTAAAAAGTTTGACTTCCTCATTATTCAAAATCTAGCTAAAATTCTTATTGCATTGTTTACTTTTTTTTTCCGCTTGTTTTGTTCATGTATTTAAGACAATATGTCTTTCTTTCAAAGTTATGATGCCCCTATTTTATAAAATTATGATTGGTTATACTGTATCTTTTTTTATTTTGTTTATTGTTTTAAAAGATTAATTTATATCAACCTCATATTAATGAATAATAAGTGGTGTTTATATTAATAGTTGCTATAGTCTTATATATAAGATACAAATTTTATGCTGATTTGATCTTATTTATAAGATACATTTAAAGGTGTTTGAATTTTTAACTAATGCTTTTCATTTTTACTCTCATTATAAATACATTATTGCATAAATTATCTTGGAAAAAAATCCCATATAAAGCTACTTGAAAAGGGAAATTTCACATCAGTTTGTTAAATTTATCTAATTCCAAATAAGTTATTGACCTAATCTGATATTTCAAAATATGGATAAAATAATTTTATTGTTCTCCTCTTAAAAAAGTTTCCTTGCTTTGTAATTTAATTTTTCAATAAGTATAGATATATATATATATATGAACATTAATATATAATAAAATAAAATATGATTCGATTTAGTCAAAGGAATTTTTTTTTCCCGTTCCAAAAGCATTAACGGTTAAAGCCCATAATTATTCAACCCAAGCCCAACGGTCGTGATCCATGAAATATATAACCTCACATGCTCTAGAACCTTCTCTATCATGTACACGTGTCCATTTTAGATAGGTTTGACCATACTATATATATCACTATCACTGTGCATTGTAAGAAGAGAGTATCAATAATATAATATACACAATTGCTCATGTCAGAACCTTTGTACATTCCTCTGCCTCCACTCCATTTTCACGTCAGTATGGTATCAGAGCGGTAGTGCCTCCACCTACACGATGCTGGTAACCTCATCACCAACTCCGTCCTCCACTGCTTCCCCTGCAACTTCACCAGTCACCTCAGCCACCCCTACCCCTACTATCCCAGCAACCCTGTCGATATTTCCCCTCACCACTCCGCCATCTACCCTTCCTCACTACATCACCACGAAACTCACCCAAGGGAACTTTCTCATTTGGAAAGCCCAGGTTCAGCCATACCTTTACGGCCAATAGCTATTCGGCTTCATTTGGAAAGCCCAGCTTCTGACAACGACTTCATCACCTACCTTCTGGCTGGCCTTGGTTCAGAATATGATATCATCGTCACTATTCTCACAACACAACGACAGTTCCTCACCATTGAATCCATTTTGAGTCATCTCCTCACATTTGAACAACGGCTTGGCACTCAAAACTCTATTCCTCTTATCCCATCCATCTCTGCCAATGCTGTCACCCGTACCTCATTCCCTCGTGGTCGTGGAGGTCATTTTTCTACCTCTGCTCGTGTTCCCTTCTTATCTGATTGTGATGTCCCTCGCCACTCCACGGCACCCCATCACCGTCGTGGTCGCTCGTATCGTGGAGGATGAACATTTGGTCCCACTCGCCTCACCACCTTTTTACCAGACAATGATGCTCCGTGCCAACTTTGCCTCCGTTTCGGTTACACCGCACGCACCTGCTACCAACGGTCTAATCATGCTCTTCAGGCACCTCCACCTCCCTCCCTATCAGCACACTACACTGAGTTCTCACCATTCGACGACACTCTTTGGTATCCGGATACTGGTGCCACTCATCACATCACCAATGACCTCTCTGCTCTCACTCTTGGTGCCACTCCTTATTCTGGATCTGATTCTGTTCAAGTGAGCAATGGTTCTCCTATGACCATTGAACATCATGGCTCGGGCACTCTCTCTACCAACTCTGGCAATTTTCTTCTTACCAATATTTTACATGTTCCTGATGTGACAAAAAATCTCTTATCTGTTCATCAATTCTGTTTAGACAATAACGTTTTCTTTGAGTTTCACTCTGGTTTTTTTTATGTGAAGGACAAGTGCACCAAACAAATTCTTCTTCGAGGCCCAAGTCTTAACCATCTATACCCAGTATCTTCCCCTCAAGCTCACTCCTCAGTTCGCTCCTCCTTTCAACTCTGGCACCAGCGTTTAGGACACCCAGCGTCACGCATAGTCCAGCAAGTCATTCATCGTCATAGTCTCCCCGTCACAACAAAACGATCAGCTCATCAATGTCATGCTTGTCGCTACAGAAAAAGTCATCGCATACCATCATGCTTTGTTCCTACTCGTTCCACATCCCCGTTTCAATTAATTTTCTGTGATGTATGGGGTCCTTCCCCCACCGTGTCTGTTACTGGCTTCCATTACTATATGTCCTTTGTTGATGATTTCACTAGGTTTATCTGGTTTTATCCCATCAAATCTAAGTCTGACGTTCGCTCTGTATTTCACACATTTAAATCCCATGTTGAAACCTTTTTTGACTCTAAAATCAGGGCATTTCAATCTGATTGGGGGGGTGAGTTTCGCTCCCTCCATAATGATTTATTAAAATTTGGAATCCAACATCGCATTACTTGTCCCCATACGCACTCCCAAAATGGAGTTGTCGAGCGTCGTCACAGAACCATTGTCGACACTGGTTTAGCTCTCTTGTATCACGCTGTTGTTCCTCAATCCTACTGGTCTTTTGCCTTCAACACAGCCACTTACCTACTTAATCGTCTTCCTAGCCCAGTTCTTCAAGGCCAAAGCCCATTTGAAAAACGTTTCCATTCTCAGCCCAATTATAAATTTCTCAAAGTCTTTGGATCTGCTTGCTGGCCCAACCTTCGTCCTTATAACTCACATAAACTCACTCCCAGGTCTCAACTCTATGTTTTTCTGGGCTACGCTCCTAACCATGCCGGTTATCTATGCCTTCACCAACCCACTGGCCGACTGTACATATCTCGCGATGTCATCTTTGATGAGGACCTTTTTCCTTTTTCCCAACTTCCTCCGCCCCTTCCTCATAAGCCCCCCTCATTCCTTAACTTACCCCCACTCCTACCTAGGCCCAATTTACCAGGCCCAACTTCCTCATCACATGCCCCACTATCGAACACAACCCCACTTTCATCCCCAACCACGTCTTCCTCCTCATCCTCTCCTGATACTCTTATCCTAACTTCACCTAGTCCTTCCCCAACGCCTCCTCCAGTCCACTCTATGATCACTAGATCTAAAGCCAATATTTTCAAACCCCGTGCTCTCTCACCTGATTTTGTCTCCACCATTTCGCCACGAGCTTACCATTCATCAGCTTCACTATCTACTGTTCCTTCCTCTGTTTCTCAAGCCTTGAAACACCCTGCCTGGACCACAGCTCTTCATCAAGAATTTCAAGCTCTTCTTGATAACCAAACCTAGACACTGGTTCCCTACTCCTCTGGTATGAATATCATCGGTTGCAAGTGGATTTTCCGTCCAAAATACAATGCCGATGGCTCACTTGAAAGATACAAGGCCCGCCTATTTGCCAAAGGGTTCCATCAACAACTTGGTCTCGATTTTGCTGACACCTTCTCACCTGTTGTCAAACCAACAACGGTTTGCCTCATTCTATCTCTTGCCATGTCACATGGTTGGCCGATTAATCAACTGGACATTCTGAATGCATTTCTCCATGGCTTCTTAGATGAAACAGTGTATATGCAGCAAACACCTGGTTTCATTCACCCAAACTATCCTCATTATGTCTGCAAGCTCCAACGAGCCATTTATGGTCTCAAACAGGCGCCACGTGCTTGGTTTTCTCGCCTCAGCTCTCGACTGAATATGCTCAGCTTCAAAGCCTCCACCTCCGACCCTTCTCTCTTCATTTGTCACAACTCCGCTATCACCTTGTATGTGTTAATCTATGTGGACGACATCATTGTCACCGGCACCTCAACTACTGCCATAGACGATCTGATCTCGGCACTTAGTGACTCGTTCCCTGTCAAGAACCTTGGCAAACTACACTACTTTCTCGGTGTTGAAGTCCTACCTTCTTCTACTGGCCTAGTTCTATCTCAACAGAAATATATTCAAGATATCCTCCAAAAGACCAACATGTCTCATGCCCGACCAGTAACCACTCCAATCCAACTCTGTTCTTTCGGCCAGCCTTGGTCCTGACTTTCATGACCCCCACCTTTATCGCAGTGTAGTTGGTAGCCTCCAATACCTCAACGTTACCAGGCCCGATGTCACATTTGCCGTCAACCGTGTCTGTCAGAATATGCACCACCCTAAGGAGCATCATTGGACAGCGGTCAAAGGCATTCTCTGATACCTTCGTGGCACTTGCCACTACGCTCTTCACCTCAGACCCTCCACCTCTGTCACTCTATCTACCTTTTGCGATGCTGACTGAGGTGGCAATCCGGATGACATGCGATCCACCAGTGCCTTTGCAGTTTACCTTGGTCCAAACTTAATCACCTGGAGCTCAAAAAAACAGTCCACTGTGGTCAAATCCAGCACTGAAGCCGAATACAAAGCTTTGGCCGCCGCAGCTAGTGAAGTCATCTGGGTGCAAAATCTTCTATTTGAACTCTATGTCTTCCTTCCTCATGCACCATTTTTATACTGCGACAATCTTGGGGCCACGTACTTAGCGGCTAACCCTATTTTTCACTCCAAAGCCAAACACATTGCGCTAGATTACCACTTTGTCCGCGAACGGGTTGCTGCTAGCCTTCTCCATATTTTTCACGTTTCCTCCAAAGATCAACTAGCGGATATACTCACCAAACCATTGCCAAGCTCATGGTTTGCATTTCTACGATCGAGCCTCACCTTGTTTCCCACTCAGATCGGCTCGCAGGGGAGTGTTAAAGCCTAGAATTATTCAACCCGAGCCCAACGGTCGTGATCACTATGCTCTAGAACCTTCTCTAGAACCTTACATGTTCTAGAACCTCACATGTGTTAAAGCCCAGAAATATATAACCTCACATGCTCTAGAACCTTCTCTATCATGTACACGTGTCCATTTTAGATAGGCTTGACCATACTATATATATCACTATCACTGTGCATTGTAAGAAGAGAGAATCAATAATATAATATCCACAATTGCTCATGTCAAAACCTTCGTACATTCCTCTACCTCCACTCCATTTTCACGTCAGTATTAACAAGAATAATTCAAGAAAAAAAGAAAAAAAATAAAAGCATAACCCAATATTTAATTGATATTGGAGGTAATGTTTAAAAAATAGGATTGGACATTAAACCAGTAAAGACAAAGGGTTAATTTGGATTAAAATAACATAATTTAATTAAAATGTACAATAAATAAGAAATTAATTGATTTCTCATACAAACAAGCATCCATATAATCTCAACGGAAGTGTTGCAATCAGATCATCAAATAGTAATTACTTTTGGATAAAAAAACTGTTTAATTTTGTGAAGGGTGAAAATATAGGTGCTCAGCACATATTACCAATTTATATGGATGTATAATATAAAAACTATAATAATGATTGATTAACTTGTAATGTTATCAAATATTCGTTCCGATCTTTTTTGCAACCTACATTTACCAAATTACACAAAATGAATTATTGGTTAACATTAGGTACAAATAATAAATATGTTCAAAATATAATTTTTTTTCCAAATAAATCCTTATTTAAGAAGAGGATAAGTAAGAAAATATTTGAGTAAGGAGAAAAAAAAGAGATAAGAGATACATATAAGAAATTGCAGTAAAAATGTAAAAATTACATTAAATTCTTTGATAAGCACAACTTGTTAAATTATAAAAAGTATTGTACCACCGTATACTAAAGAATATTGCTTTTAAAACGGATCCGGAAAAATATTTTAATAACTTTTTTATTAGAAAAAAATGATACAGATGAGACTAGGGATTTAATGCATTTTCTACGAAGTCGAAGACGTGGTGTGGTTATCAGGGTAAAAAGAAAAGGCGTAGGTGTGGATTAAGGTTCAAACTACGCTAATATGCACTTTCTTCCAAGTCTATGGTAAGTGTGAGAGCCATTGACATGTTGAAATTGAATAATGATGAGAGGCTAAGCAAATATATATTTTGAATCCTACTTGTTCGTTCATCTCCAGATCGTTCACTCTCATCTCATCATGTATCCCTCTGCAATCTGCAATTTATGGTGCCTCTTGATAGGTTTTGGGTTTTCATACTGTTGGAAAATTGGGCTAGTCCACCCTTGGTGGATTAGGCCCAACCCATTGTATTGGGTAGAAAGTACAATTGCTAAAAGATTGGGGTTAGTAAAAGTAAAATTCCCCAAATGCAATTAAATATTATGCAAATGATTAGGAGGGAACGGTTTTGGAAACTGTAAGACGTGGTTTTTTGAATTTTAAATCAAAAAACAAGACTGCCATTCCTTAATAAATTAAATAGAAAGAGAAGGCAGTAGGGAGAGCACGGTTTTCATTTTTCTTTACACAGACAGAAAACTTTCTCTGGGTTCCTTAGTTTTTCTCCAAGTCTTTCTCCTTCTCCTGTGTCACTGCTGTGAGACACAACCAAGTCCAGTGTGTGTGATACGGTTCGTGTGGGTACCGTGAACAACCAATCGGGTCTCCAGGTATGTTCTAAAACCTTCAGCATACCTTTTAATTTTCTTCCTTTTCTTTCGTATACCTTTTATCTTATTTCTCCTTTCTTTTATTTTATTATTTTCCTTTGTTCTTTTATCTTATTCCTTTTAAGTTCATCTTTCTTTTATTTTCTATTAATTCTTCTTGTTAAGTTTTTCAATTTGATCTTGCACTGGAAGATAAGGGAAGCACTATTTTTTTAATTAAAGAAACGCCACCATTTTTCAGTGATTGGACACTTTAGACTCTAGAGGTAAGAAAATGGGTAACCCACCTAACCCAGGTGAGTTAGCCAAGTAACTTCCAAGTTCCACTGGTTCACAGTGGTTCATTCGGCCAGACTATCAACTGGATAGGTGATTGATTGGGAATGGATTATAGTGCTAAACGGAAATTTTAGCTCATCCTACAAATCTGATCAGACCGTCCAGATCTAATCTGGATGATCCATATTTGATTTTATAAAAATCTATATTTTTTTTTTAAAAAAAAAGTATTTCAGTAGATGCAGAATAAAAAAATAAAAGAAATCTTTCAATTATTATTTTTTTACAATAATTGTTTACTTAAAAAATCATTATTTTTAAAAAAATGAAATCTGAACCGGCTAGATCTGGATTTAAAAGGTCTATATGAGATTAATAGAGTGAGCTAAGCTTTAGGCTTAGTACTGTAACTGATTCTGATTGATTGCTGGTTTTTGGGTCAACCCAACCGATCCATTCCATTCCGGTTTTCATGCTATGATTGGGTGTCTGCTTTTGTCTGTTTTCCTTTTCTTTTCTGGAAAAATAAGTTACGAAGTCATGAAGCTCGAAGCTCGAGAGTAGACAAGGAGAAGGCATTGAAGTCGTGTTACCCACATTTTAAATTCTCAAATTGGGAAACCTAGCTACCTGATTCAGAATTTCCTTATTTTAAGCAACTTTATATAGGATTTTTCCAATTATCTTTCGCATGTCTTTATCCTACTCATTTTATCTTTCATTTACTCACTCTCCTTACAAAAGTAAATGATTTCTTATATTTTTTTTATCTTTAATCATAATATAATTGGATCATTTGTATTTTTTTAAATATAGGCGAACCAATATATATATTTGAATATTGAGGGCTGAGGCACAACATTTCACCTTCTCTGGTTTCTGAATCCACTGTGGCAAAGCTCTATAGTCAACACTATCTTCATTGTCATGGCGAACCAGTCCCAAGTGAAGCCTAACCTCACTGACAATGATCCACACTCTGGCTTTTGCCCTTTAACCAGAACATTCCATAGCCTTCGTCCTGACTTCCCTGTTCCTCCTCTCTCTCAGCCTCTGTCCATCACCGACTTCGCATTCTCTCTCCTTCCCTCCGCCTCTTCCTCCACGACCGTCCTCGTCGACTCCGCCACCGGCCACCGTCTGTCCTACTCCCTCTTCCTTCAACAAGTCAAAAATCTCTCTTCTTCCCTCGCTTCCCTCACACCTCTTTCCAAAGGCGACGTCGCTTTCATTCTCTCCCCTACTTCACTGCACATTCCCGTTCTCTATTTCTCTCTCTTATCTCTAGGAATCATCATCTCACCCGCTAACCCGCTTAGTTCTGACTCGGAGGTGGCTCACCAGGTTCGACTCAGTCAACCCGTTATCGCATTCGCCACATCCTCTACAGCCCACAAGATCCCCAACCTCCAATACGGCACCACATTGCTGGACTCGCGTCAGTTTGTTTCCATGATTAATGGGCTTCCCGGATGCGATAAGAACAGGGAAAGCAACAGAGTTGAGGTGAGTCAATCCGATACGGCGGCGATTCTCCTCTCTTCGGGGACCACAGGCCGAGTCAAAGGAGCTTTGTTGACTCACAGGAACTTTATTTCAGGCATCAATGGCGTTTATCACACGAGGCGTCTGTATATGAATGCTGAAGAACGCCGTGTGTACTTGCTCCCATTGCCTCTATTTCACGTGTTTGGGTTTTTCATGCTGCTTTTGTCCGTGGCAATGGGGGACACCATAGTTTTGATGAAGAGGTTCCATTTCGAAGAGATGCTGAAGGTTGTAGAGACATACAAAATTACTTACATTTCGGCGGCGCCGCCACTCGTGGTGGCGTTGACTAAGTCGGAGTTGGTAAACAAGTACGACCTTAGCTCGCTTCGAATAATAGGTTGCGGTGGCGCTCCCCTTGGCAAGGAGGTGGTGCAAAAGTTCAAACTCAAATTTCCTGACTTGAAAATTGCGGAGGTGGGTTGAATTCTCCGTGATATTGTTATAGTCGCATCCTTAATTAATAAAATTTTTTTTTAGAAAGATTAAGGAGGTTCAATAAATTGAGCAATACTTACATATTTTGAAGTGTCATTTTGGAGTGTAATATCATCTGTGCTTTCTCTAATTAAAATATTTCAATTATTATTTTTTGTGGATATTATGTTATTGCTCTCCCTTCATAACTCATTATAATATATATTTGTAGAACCTATAAAAAAAACATTTGGAACATTTTCATGAATACAAATAATTTGACATTTTGGGAGTATGTAAATATTTCTCTAATAAATTACTTCAAAATTTTTGTTAAAGAATATCATTGGATTATATATTAATTTATAAATTAAACAAATTAGTTTTGAAGAAAAATGTTAACTATAAATACTTTAAGCTAATTTATTTCATTTCATTAATTTTTCAAAAAAAGCAAATGTCTTTGATATTTAATATAAAAGCTAATCGATTTTTTTGAAGTGATTAAGAAAGCTAGATAAACATACATCCTACCTCCGGTCCTAAATATATGAGCCGATTGACTTTTTTGAAAGAGATCAAGAAACTAATTAACTAATATATTTATCATTTTTCTTCAAACTAATTGACCTAACTTATAATACACATTAGTATTTCAAAATATATGTTGTAATTAAATAAATTATTTAACATTTTTAATTTCTTCCAAAAAAGTTAGCGAGTTCTTATATTAAGAACTAAATGTAGTATTTATCATCTTCTCAGATAATTTGTTTAATTTATAAACTGATATAAAATATAATGAGACATATAGATATTTTATAATATATATAATCTAAATTACTTTATTTACCTTTCCTAATTTGATCTCTAAAAAAAAGTTAATTTTAGCTTATATTAAGATCCTGGAAGTGTCATTATCATACAAAATGTTCCAACGTACGGATACAATTGATCACAGGGCTATGGTTTGACTGAGAGCACCGGTTTAGCAACAAGAATGATAGGCCTGAAGAGATGAAGCGTCACGGTTCAGTGGGTCGACTACACAAGAATTTTGAAGCGAAAATAGTGGATCCCGTGTCTGGAGAAGCATTACCACCTGGCAGGAAAGGAGAATTATGGCTGCAAAGTCCTACAATTATGAAAGGTTTGTTTGTTGCTCTTTTTAAATAAGAGCCTTTGCTAGTTTCAATAAATATTAAATATTTGTTTTTATATTTACCCATGTTTAATAGGGATAGTTAGAGAGCAGAAATCGATATGATGTTGACATTCGGTGTGGTTAATAAAAGTAATATTGAAAATCATTTAAATTTTAATATATATTAATGATTTAAACTGCCTTTATTGATATGTGTGAATTAATTAAAAGGTTTTTATAATAAAGACTCGAGGGAGGGAGTGAGTAATAACAAGTATTTCAGAACATAGAAATTGGGAGTCAGGTTAGAAGCTTCATGGATTGGTTGGGGAATATATTTGCAGGTTATTTAGGAGATGAGAAGGCAACGGTTGAGATATTGGATTCAAGAGGATGGCTTAAGACCGGTGATCTTTGCTACTTTGACTCTGAAGGCTTCCTCTTTGTTGTGGACAGGTTAAAGGAGCTCATTAAATACAAAGCATACCAGGTGATCATGTTTTACTGTTCATGAATGCAAATACTTTTTAAGTTAAAAATGCTATAAATTGAGAGAAACTAGACCATGTGTCACTCTGGGACTATGCTTCTATTGGCAACTTTGGATATGGAGGAATAAAAGGTTATTTGATGAATCAATTTCAATGCCTTCCCTCAT
>QFDD01006057.1:0-10300 GCA_006871305.1 Vachellia collinsii | reverse complement strand
GAAGAAGAAGAAGTACAAATTAGAATCTTGAAAAATGCAATTATTGAGAGAGGTAAACAACTTTATACTCTACTCGAAAAAGGATTCGTATCAAGTTCACAATATATGGGCAACACCCCTTATAACTTCAAAAAAAAAGATGGCATATAATCTATAAGTAAGATGAGGGATTCGGAGATGGCAACAAATAAGATTAAGGGTTTGTTTGACAATAATTTAAAAAGCATTTTTATATAAGTTGAAATAAAACTTCTTTCACATACTTATCTCGGATTACATAAAATCACTTAAAAAAGCTATTTACAAACATACTTTAAAGATATGATTGGAGAGAAGTGCCTGGCTGCTTGTAACAGAGAATGCAGAAATGATGAGGCATATGGTGTTTCCGTTGTCGAGATTTGAGAAATGGAAGAAAATGCCAGTTAGGGCAAACAATAAAACACACAGGCAGGGAAAAGCCCATTAGCAACCGAATAACTAGGTTTTTGCTTTTTAGTTTGACCTGGTGATATGATTTTAATTTTTAAGGATCTACACAGGCTATTTATAATGAATACTGAATATATATATATATAGACAGATATATTCGATATTGAAGATTGCCATAAATAGTGTAAAATCAAATTAAATTATTGACATACATAGTATTGAAGGGACCAGATATCAATAAGATGAATCCATGTCTTCCCGTTACTTTAACACTTCTCTACTCATTAATCAATCTAAGAATTAGTTAACTAATTTAGATAAATTAAGGAAACAAAATAAATTAATCAATTATAAATGTGATTTCTTTGAACTAAATATTCTGTATGACAATTGATTATATATTAATTTATAAGTTAGGTAAATTAATTTAAAGAATAAAATTATAAATATTAGAGAAAATATATATCAAAGTGCTGTATTTAGAATTAAAATCAACCTCTAACAAGTTCCGATGTTTTAGCACAGGAATAATATGTAAAAATAATTCAACATTATGTGCTCTGTTCAATCGTGTGCAACTCGTGCATCCCCCATCCTTCATTCTCTAGTTAGATGCTTACGCAAAATAAAATAAAAATAAATGAACAGCTGCCCTTAAATCTTTTGAAGGGATTGTTTCGTGGTTGTTATATTAGTTTAAAGGGTTATCAGTTTGTTAGAAGAAATATTAGTATAAATAGCGCTTAACAGAGATGTATGTTCTGGTACGTTTGGAAATATTTTTTTTAAGTGATTTTACGCAATCCGAGTTAAATATGTGAGAGAAGTTTTGTTTCGATTTATGTAAAAGTGCTTTTTTAGTGGTTACCAAACAAATCTTAGATATTGAATATATAGTTCTCTCTTATTTCTCTCCTTACCTCTAACTGGGGCATCTGAATTGTGTTATGTAATGATTGGCCAAGGATTATCCCCTCATGTCGTCACCTCAACATTAATCCATGGTTTCTTCGGCATCAACGAATTGCAAGAACTTGCTAGATGAATTAGCCACGAAAGAAATCACCCCTCATCGAGGACCGAACTCGCAACTTCATCTTTAAGAAAGTCTTTAAGGAGGTGTCTAGTGTCATCACATAAGGCCCGGTCACCCTGTAGGTGGCTTTTTTTTTTTTTTAATGGATATGTTTTTTGCCACACAGGTAATCGTTTTCTCTTCTTTAGGTGGTTGCTGATCTCTATCATACCATACCCATGTTTCTTATTCTTTTTCCTTCCCACATATTCGTTCCCCTTAATAGAATCACACATGCTTCAATGTCATGACCTGGTTCTTAATGGTGCAGCGAAGCCAAAATGTAAGAAAAACCACTTCAGAATGTTTAACATTCGCAGCGAAACAAGACATTATCAGAGGAAAAGAACATGATGACAAAAAGTCAAAAAGCAGATAAGGTTGTAAGGATAAGGCTGAAGAGGGGTGACATGATTGTACAACTGCAACACCAACTTCATCTTCAATAGTTCCATTTACATTTCAAGCCTTGAGCTTATCCTCTCTTCATTCTCCGGAACAATTTCAAAAAGGCGAGGGAGAATTGGACTATAGAGGAGTAGGCCCTATTCAAGTGGGACATAGCTATATATATATATGCGCTTCCCATTAAAGGCAATGTAATGTAATACGTAAGCTTAGTGATGGTCCCACTCCATCCAGTTGGTTTGACTCCCAACCCGAGGGATACTGTTGACTCTGGTGTACTTATCAACCTTGAAGTTGGCCCCACACATGGCCCCTTCACTATCAACCCTTGGCATTGCCTTCACCTTGTTCATTGGATGCTCAAAGCTCATCAGTCCTCCTTCACTGTGAAACATGCACCCTGCAAAATATAACACACAACCACCACCTTCATCATATCATGTCCATCCACTTTCTGTTTCTTTTCTTAGAGAAACTGAAGAAAGGTTTCTGATTTGAGAGGAAAGGCACTAAAGGTGACTTATTACTTGGGAGAATTACAACGAGGTTCTAAAGAATGAATGAAAATAATTACTAAAAATTCCCCCAACAAATAGGCAATATACAATAACAAATTTTAATATTACTGTAACAGATTTATACTCTTCACTTATTCTGAGATTTTTTCCTTGAGAATTCATTGTAATTCTCCTTATTATCTTTAATACACCAAATTGATCTAAAGATGTCTCCATGGTAAACAAGTAAAGGATCTGAAACAGTACCTGTTGGAAAGGGGGCAAAGGATTTGGCACATCCCTCTTTGATGACTTGAAGATCATCAGAGATAACCACAGACCCATCTGCTGCGATTCCCCAGTACAGCTTCACTCCACCATCTGAACCCTGAAACCAAATTTCATGTTTTGATGAAATCCTTTATCACCAATTTGGATGAAGGCACAAATTAACTGGTTTTCTCAGCAAAAGATTGGTTTAAGTGAGACATACCAGTGCAGCAAAAACACTCCCAACCTTGCTGTCATAGACAACAAAGGCAAAGCTGCCATCGAGATCCTTCACCACTTGATCTGCAGGATAGGGTCCCCTGTCTCTCAGAGTCTTGTAAGCTTCAATCACAAACATGGCCTCGTTGGTGCCCTTTGTCAGCCCATATTGCTTATTCAGAACATTCAAATTGTTCAGGCTCCCCAGGAAGAGACAGTATATGTCCTCATGCCCACAAAAGAACCTGCCAATGTCACAAAAGTGGGTCTATTTCATTTGGAATACAGAACCGCAAACAAAAACACATGCTTGGATCTTAATTCGATGGAGACAAGAAAAAGATAAAAAAAAAAACCACAAAAGTAGGTGGTTGCTGAGGACGAAAATTGAGAAACAGAAAAAGCAACCTTCTTTGCTTGATGCACCAGAAGAACAAAGACAAAATTACCTCTGATGAACGGAGAATTGTTGCTGAGGACGGACATAGGCAAGAACAGCGGCCTGAGCAAAGGTCATAGAGCAAGTGTTGTGAGGATGGTGAGAGAGAAACTCTCTGAGAGTCTCCTCAGGAAGCTTAGGCTTTTTAGAGCCATTGTAGGAAGCAGGACTGTTGAGCTCTTCTGGTGGGTTAGCAAAGGCCTTGTGAAAAATAGCCAACATTCTGAATTTCTGATTCTGTTGTCAAACTCTCACAGAGAAAGAAATAAAGAAAGAAAGAGGATAGGAATTTTCATGCAGAGGTTGATGGGGGTATTTAAAAAGGAGGGATCCTGGTTTAATCTATGGTTTGAGTTGGGTTGAATATAATGTAATTGTGGGCGTGGATCCAAGTATAGGAGATGGATAAGATTATCAAATGGCAATGAGTTGGTGTGGCTTTATCTTTTTGCAGTGGCCCCACATTGTCACTGTGATAATTTCGTGTTACCATGGGAAAAGAAGGCAGATTCCCTTGTTCGGAGACCAAAGCCTCTAATTGAAGCCATCTGTGTATTTGTTTGTCTATACAAACTTTGGAAGCTGACAAAGGTCATAAATTTAAAAATGAATGAATGATACATTTTTTCAAAAAAGAGAGGGCTTGAATCTCTACTTGTGAGTCATTCTAATTTAGTCAGTAATTTCTTATTCGAATCCTAATTATGGAATTACGATAATTATTCAGAGGCAGTAAAATATCCCATTACATGCATGTATTCTTGGGAATTGGATTAATTGATTGCTTGCTGGCTGCAGCATCAAATAACAGTGGAGAAATAATAAAACATATATGTACCATATTCTTATTACTATTCACATAGGGGCTAAATATGACCTTTCAAGATGGAGATGGGACGGAAAAAAAGCAATAAGAAAGTGAAATATGGTGTTAAAATCAAGAGTTAATATAATATTCGATGCGTTTAAGTATACATTCATTTTATTTTTGGTTTTTTAAATTTAAAAACAGTGGTTTTAACCTTGAAAAGATAAAATGGTCCATATTTTTAATAGATTATATGGATCAATGTTTTTTTTTTTTTTTTGTGAATAAGAATGTTTTAAATAAAATAAAATTTGTGAGACAAAAATCAAAATGATGGTAAAATTGAAAGAGCGAATATTTATAAAATTTAAGACTGGAACTTTTTTGGTAATGGAAATGGCAAAAAAATAATACTCATTATGTTCTTAATTTAAAATTCAGTTTAATAAAAAAAATTAAACTATAAAGTGTAGTGATAAGAATGATAGACTCAAAAGGATTTGGTCTGGGAATGAGGTTTTTTAAACTTCTCCAACAACAGAGATTGAGCTTCTTCCTCAAACAAATATAATTATGAATCAAATGGCTTCATCAACTGGTTTTCTCAAACAAACCGCTATTGTGTAATCATGATGTGTGTTGAATCTTGCATGGTATGCCTCTTTGTACTTTTGCTTCAGATAAAATATAACTGAATCAGTGTACGGGTGAAGGGGCTAAACCTGATATTTCAAAAACTGTTAATTAATATAATAACCACAATTAAAATATTTAAAGATATTCAAAATTTTAACATTATAATAAACAATTTTTTTTTCAAAAATCTTGAAATGTTTGAAATTTCATCATTAAACCAAAAGTTAACAAAAAGAAATAATTAAGTTTTATTTTTTGGTTTGTTTTAAAAGTCTTTTTCTTTTGATAAACTACTATATATTAATTTTATACAAGCTGAGGTTAATTTTATTTTTGAAATCATCAACTTCATCTAAAATAATCAAAATTATTCATTTTAAGGTGGTGTTTTGGAACATTTTTCTAAAATATTTTAACCTTTTTTAAGTTGAGACGATGATTATTTATTAAGCGTAACAAATATTTGAATTTCATTTATTACATTAATGTAGAGTCGAGAAAATGGGCCGAACCCAATTAAGTCCGTATAAATTGAAGGTCGGGCCTGTAATTTAGTGTCAAAAAATGGAGTCGGGCCTAAAAGGGCCGGCCCGTTTAGGCCCGCCAACTTTTTTTTTTTTTTACTTTAAACATTTGTTATTCTTCCTATATTTTTCTTACCGTTTATCTAATGTATTATATTATAACAACTTCCTCTTTTCTTTCAAATTGTAAAAAAAATCTTTTCAAGTCAAATACTTATTTTCAGTAATTGTATGTACTATATAAAGACAAACACAAGACACATACATATTTTCACTTCTTTAATTCTTATTCTTTCCAATTTTAATATCAAACTTGTTATGTTGTTTGCCACATACAAACTACTTTTTAAAGACCAAAATTAAAAATATATTATTTTAACTTGAACTATTTGAATAAAGTGAAAATATGTTAAACATACATGTGACCCATGGGCCGACCCATGACAAACAAACTTAGGTGTCGAACAGTAAAATTGGGGAATGAATGTAAACATTTATTTTATCATTTTATTTATTACAGTAATAACATTTAAACATCTTCTTATTTCTAATTATAAATCATGTGACTACTACTAAAAATAATTTTCATGTCCAACTTTGCCAAAGATCGAAAATGATTGTGGTGGTGTTATGGATGAAATACTTGATATTTTTTACCTTGCTGAAGTAGAGCTTTCTGAGCCAATTCCTAATGAAACTCAGTCAAATTTAACTATCCTTGAAATTAGAGATAGTGATGAAAATTGATGAAGAAAGAAGTTTATGTTGTATGATTTGTTAATTTAAGTTTAAAATTTTCAGAGTATTTATTATTTTCGATGTAGTTATTTAAATAATTACATATAACTTTCTATGTTTTTGAGTAAGGGAATTGTATTGGTGTTAAAATTAATGTTGTATTTTATATAAAAAACTTAAAGGGGCCTCAGGCTCACGGGCCGGCCCGCGGCCCGACCTTTCGAGGGCCGGGCCTAAAAAATGTAGGGAAATTAGAGAATAGGGCTTAAACGGGTCGGCCCTAATTCACTACTCTACATTAATGAACACATTACGGATTTTGGGCATTTTCCGTTAACTTCTTTTTTGAGAGAAATTCATATCTACACTTTTGACAAATACCTAATCAAGATAAGAGACCTAGTTAGGGGTATTTAAATGTTATTAAAAGATTAAAATGTCCACCTATATTTAAAAAATAAAAATGAATGTTAGTGTAAACTTGATTTTGGTTTTAATTATTTAAGCTGGATTTAATTACAATTTTTTCAATAAAAATTGAAAAATCAAGATAAAAAACATATGATAATAGATCATAGATTTTTAGAATTCTCATATATCTATCAAGATTAAATATATAATTCACCTTCAACTTGTAATTAAGCTTCAACATTTAATCAATATCAATTTTTCATCCATTGTCGCAAGTCTTACTCTAATCCTTTGGGATAGTATAATTAATAGTAATTTTAATGTATATTTAAATGTTTAGGTACTTAAACAAAATTAAATTCAATTAAAAAAAATTACTACAACGCGCAACGCTGTTACCTCTATTATCTACATTACATACAGTATAATATTTAATCTTTATATATAATGTATAAGGTAATTAGAAGTTTCTTTATATTAAAATAATTTTCTACAACATTAATTAATGCCAGCTTAGAATAATTTTGCTAACTTTTATATAAAAAAAAAAGGAATAATTTTGCTAACTTGTTCAACTTTCATTTATATATATTGAGGTTAAATGGTAATATTAACTTTGTTTTGATTTTTCCACGATACACATGCAAACGGGTCGTGCCCACAGGGAGCTTGCGCTTTCACTAATTCAATTAATTAATAAGAAATAAGAATGAGTAGAAAATAAAAAGAAATGAGAGAGAAAAGTAATTATGTGAGGAAAATGCAATTACCTGGAGAGTTGGGTTCAGAATTTCACCTTATCGATTGCTAATTTCTATTCATTGAATTGACTTTTTAATTATTACAGTGACAACCATTCCTAAAATGTCATAATATTCTTCCTAATTATTAATCCCCTTTTAATTAGTGCTAAATTCGTTCCCTCGAACCCACACGACTAATTGTTAGGATTATATTACAATTTCTGACACTAATTAAACCATGAAACTATAATTGTAAATCACCACAAATATTAATAACTATCTCTAACCTAAGTTATTGGGAGAATCCCAGAAAAAAACCTTTAAAAATTATGAAAAGATAAATCAAAGTTTCGAATTTCCATAATTCTAAATCAGGACGTCAAACCAAATAGGAATTTTAAAATATTAGTGAAAAGATGAAATTGTTCATGAATATTGAGGAAGGAGGATGTTGAAATTTCTTTTATTCGGATGAATAACGTTTTCATCCGAATGAGAACACTATTCATTCAGATATACAATGCTCTCATCCTCAACTCACCAGGATGAGAGTTGAGGATGAGAGCATCAGAATAAATAGTTGTCTCATTTGGATGAGTAGTGTCTCATTCAAATGATATGCTCTCATTTTCAACTTATTAGAATGAAAGTTGAAGATGATAGCACTGTTTATTTGAATGAATAGTGTTCTCGTTTGGATAAGGAGTGCTCCATTTGAATTTAAACACTATTTATCCGGATGAAAAATTTTTCAACATCCTCCTTCTTCAATATTCATGGGTAATTTCATCTTTTCATTAATATTTTAAAATCCTTATTTGGTCAAGCGTACTGATTTGGAATTATGGAAATTTAAAAAATTGATTTATCTTTTTATAAAAAATAATTAAAAAAATAAAATAAAATACAATTAAAACTTTTTACATTATACAATATTATTTTATTTTGGTCCAAAAAATAATATTATCTTCCTATATCTTCTTATAATTTAAAAATATGTAAGCATTAATGTTATATTATAATTTTAAATATAATATTATAGATAGTTGATATGAAAAAATAGAAGATTTATACTACTTTTAAATATATTAGGTGTGGTTTATTTTAAAAAAATAAAATTTAATATTATTTTTTTCTTTCTAAAAAAATATTGAAATAAAAAAATATTATATTATTTTTTTTAAAAAAAATGGGGTTAGAGATGTTAACCCGAACCCATCATTAGCTGGTTGTAATGAAACCATGCAAAAGTCAAAACAGGATAATTATATTTTATTGAGTTTGTGTCCTCACATGCGATTCCTTTCTTTTTTCCCCTTGTATGTATGTAGCATAAATAACGCTTAATGACGCGCCGCTCCATCATCAGTCACGTCCGTCATAGTCAGAAAAATTTACAGTCAAGTACCCTATGTCTTACACTGATTAATCAAGGATTGCACGTTGGACAGACCATTGTTAACAAACGGAAAAGGAATTCATTGACGACAAAACATTGTTTATAAGATATTGATGATTACTTAACCTTAAATTTATTGGAACTTATTAAAGAAGATCCATGTTAACATTCCTTTAGATATAAATCCATGTTATTTTCTATTTTTAAATTGGTGGGTGTTTTACATTTTCTCGTATTAATTATAATATTAAAACTCTTTATTTACAGAGTCTATTCAATCAATCAGTTATCTTAACCAATTTAATTAATTAAGATAACATATTATATCTCCCACATCCTCCAACGACTTCTTTAATTTCAGCTTAGTTTGTTCATCTTGGCATTCTCTAGTTGCTAATGCAGTCACAAACAAGTGTTACCATCTTCCTCAATTTCCATTACTTCTCCTATGCCCTAGGACGACTCACACTTATCATAAGGCTACTTGCTTCTTCAAGGTTGACACCCAAAGAATTTTGCGCTTTGAAAATAACATGTACCCTAGAAACCAAAAGGTCCACGTCACAGTTAAAAGTTGGCTAATAATGGCGGAATCCACAGAAGCTAAGGATTCAGTCAACCTCTTCTTCTTCAACCCTATGTCTAGGGCAAAGGTTATGCTACCATCAAGGATGAAAGATAGCGATTAGCAGGTTCCCAGGATCATGAAAATGGTGGCATCCTCAGCTCCATATGATAATGATAAAGAAGAACCAGTTCGTGTGGCGGGTCTTGCTTTTAATGGTCGGGTTATGTCCTGCCAAATAACAGACGAGTGTTGGAAACCATGGGCGAGAGAAAAAACTTGCGTAGACATAACCTCCACAAGAAAGTTGGTAAGTGGTCTTGGCGGTAGAAAAGCGAGAACCGAGAGGGAAACTCGCTTGACCATGACCAGAGATTTAATAGATTGTCCTTTTGGTGGTAAAACAAATAATGGGGGTGGTGACGACGACGACGACCACTACCACGGTGAAGCTGGTTCTTTCTTAGCACATGATGAAAGTTCTGGAGATATAATCGGAGTTGAGTATGGTATCGGAGGATATAGGGTTTGGAGGTGGAGAGAAGCAGGAAGATGGTTGGAGATCCATGACTTGGGTGACCGTTTGATTTTATTTTTCTGGGAAACAAAACCTGTGGAATGATCTCAACCGTTGGTTTGGAAGGCAAGAATGTGAGAAGGAATTGCATTTATTTTGAAAGCTTTCAACAAGTACCAGACGTGTCGTCGTTGTTTTAATATTACCTAGGGAGTGTTTTGCTTATCGGACAAAAGTTTTCACTATTTTCGTGTGGCTGAGCCTGTTTTACAAGATTGGGCCTATTGTTAATTTCTGGTTCATGCCTTTGCTTACTGTTATATTGTTCTAAAGGACTTTCAAGTGTAATTCACTGCCAAAATATAGTTTATACTTCAACTTCTTTATTAAAATAGATCTTATATTGATGAGCATACCAGATGAAGTATTAAACATTCAAAGAGTATAGTCTATTCTTTTGTCATCATATCTATTTTTTTCTCTCATCTTGTCGCCACTAGATTAGGTTTTAATTAGTTACACATTTTGTCTCTGTTATGTAGCGATAATACTACATTTGATTATGAATATAAAGTTGTTTTTTTATGGAGATTAAGGAAATTAAATATACTATTTTAAA
>QFDD01006056.1:0-11975 GCA_006871305.1 Vachellia collinsii | reverse complement strand
AGAATAGAAAAATTCCTTCTGCACTTATTTCATTTTTCACAAAGACACTCAATGTTCAATCTCTTATTCTATATATGCACACATTAGTTTTTTCATAATCATCATCATCATCATCATCATCATCATTATTTATTATGATTAGGTTTTATGTTAATTTATAAGTTAGGCAAATCAGTTAAAAAATGATAAATATAAATACCTTAAATAGTTTATTTATTTTTTATAATCTCTCTAAATTAGTTAACTAGATTTTATATTAAGACTGATAAGATTTAAGCTAGTTTAGCTAGCAAGTTCTTTTCGGAGTTTAAGTCCATTCGTAGATTCAGTTGCATGGTTCTGGCTCTATACTGGTGTATTCTTGGGTGGTGTCCAAACAAGGCCCACTATTTTTTTAGCAACGCATAGTTGTTGTATCTCCGGGTATGTACATGTCATGCTCTGAAAATTCTTGTGACTCACCATTTTCTTGAAGTCGATGCATCTTCATGTCAGTCTTGTTTCTCTCATCATGTCTGCCTTTGAATCTTGATCTCTTGCATGCTCGGCGAGGTTTCAGTCAAAGTAATAAAGTGGAAGAGATTCACAAAGTCAAGCAAAGTACTTCTTCACTATAATCTATTTACCTAATTAAGGATGTTAGTTAAGTTAGTTAATATAGCATTTTTTTTAACCTACCATAATCATCTTTATAGATTTCCTCCCCTTCTCTGTTACTTGATTATTGTTGAGGGAGCATCATTAGGGGTAATTTGAGAAAAATTGACAATTACTAAAAATAAATTTTACATTGGGGATGAAAAACAACTTTCCAATTTGATCCTACCTTAAGGATAAGAGGAGTACTTATATGCCTAATCCTGGTTGATGCATACTTAATTATGAGTGGTCATAAGTCACGACTTATACATCTCAAACAATTAAACCTCACAACCTTTTTTTTAATTATTTTAAAAAAAGTTCAAATGATGAGTTGGGTCTTTCATCTTTGGAGCTCAATAAAGTTAGAACATCCTTATAAAGATATGGGTTAAACTAACTTTTGGTCCTCATGGTTTTCCTCAATTTGGATTTTAGTCCCTATAATTTTAAGGTTTTGTTTTTGTTCTTTAAAGTTTAGTTCGTTTCAAATCGTTAGTCTCTATAATTTCAAAATGACCTAAATCCGAAGTTAAAGCCGTTAAGGTTGCTGACGTGTCACTGACGTCGTTATTTTTGCTGCCGTGGCCTGATGACTGGATATGGTTAATACTTATGTGGACTATTCAAACCTACTTTTGGCTCCTATAGTTTGTCTTGATTTATGTTTTAGTCCTTGAAGTTTAAAAGTTTTGGTTTTGATCCACGAAATTTACTCTATTGAAATTTGTTAGTCCCTGTAGTTTTAAAAGGACTTAAACCAAATATTAACATCATTAATTTTGCCTATGCATCACTGATTCCATTAATTACGGTGAAATAACTTAATAATACAAAAATTTTACATTCCATTATTAATAAATAACTGACGCCATTGAGTTCACCATCATAGAACTCAAATTACATTTATTTGTTCGACACTATATTTTGATTCCACCCGGGAACATCTGCTTTAATAATTTCGTCTCCATGTCAAAATATTTAATGAGAAAGTGAGAAAAAGAAAAATCAATCTTATTTATTTCTTACCCTTCGCTCAATAAAAAAATGGGTTAGATTCTATAGGGTTAAACATGTGGGACATGATCCTTACAATCGGATCATCGATACAATATACAAAAAGAAACTCCACATATTTGATATATTTATCTTTAAATGAGATCTCAATTTCAACTATGGTTTCATTAGATATCTTGATATAGAGACGAAATTATTAAAGCGGATGTTCCTTTTCGAATGGCGGAATTAAAATTTAGTGTCGAACAAATAGGTGTAACTGTTGAGTTCTATGGTGGCGAACTCAATGGAATAAGTTATTTATTAAGAATTGAATGTAAGATTTTTGTGTTATTAAGCTATTTCCCCGTAATCAAAGGAGTAGTGACGTATAAGCAAAATTAACGATGTTAATATTTGGTTTAAGTTCTTTTAAAATTATGAAGACTAACAGTTTTCAACAGAGTAAATTTCAGGGATCAAAATCAAAACTTTTAAACTTCAGAAACTAAAACCTAAATCAAAGTAAATTACAGGAACCAAAAGTAGGTCTGCCAGTCCACGTAAACATTGACCATATCTAGTCATCAGACTATGTCGGCAAAAATAACGGCGTCAGTGACACGTTAGCAACTTTAACGGTGTTAACTTCTAATTTAGGTTCTTTTAAAACTATATAGACTAACGGTTTGAAACGGACTAAATTTTAGGGACAAAAAACAAAACTATAAAATTATAGAGACTAAAACCCAAATTGAAGGAAACTATGAGGACCAAAAGTTAGTTTAACTCTAAAGATATTTATAAATCGATAACAAATAAAATCCTAATATACACAATGGAATTTGAAAATAACATCTTGACCTCATAACCTTTTTATTTACACTTTATTCATTTCCGTAGCAAATAGTTAAAGAGGAGTGCTAAACCTCACAACTTTATTATTTACACTATTTCTTTTACTTGGAAATGGTTAAAGAGAAATACATCCACTTGAAAAAAAAAAGTACTTAACAAACATATATAAACACTAAATTATGAAAATAACTCTCATATAACCAACAAGGGCTAAAAGTCTATGATGTTACGCAAACAAAAGTACGACAGTATTGCAAAGTCTGTGACAATATTATTTTCTTTTTGGGAAATAATAGTAGGACAATGAGCACAATTGAAACATGATTTGCAAAGCACAAATGGCATTCATGTTAAAAGGCAAAAGGCCTAAGTTTGGCAGCAATTATTTCTGAATATTGATCTCGTTGTTCTAGAATTTCTTGGCATTCTTCTAAAAGTTGAGAATGGCGAGCCCTAATGTGTGCATGCTCTTGTTGTGCAACATTAAAATGGGATTGAGCTGCCTCCAACGCCTTATAAGCTGTGTCTAACTCTTTATGTGTGGCCTCCAACTTTTTTTGAGCCATTTCTACAGATTTTGCAGCTTTTGCTTCTTGGTAACGAACATTTGCAAGTTCTATCTTATTAGCCTGGAGCTTAATCCCTAAACTCTTTAGAAGCTCTTGCACATGATGAAGTCCTGATACGTCACAATTATTGAAAACCTTGATTCTAATAGACTCAAGCCAATCTTTGTCAAAGCCTAGAATAGAAGCATCCTTTAAATACTTTGCCAACAATCTCTTGTCCACCTCAGTGATCGTGAAGGGGCACCGAGTGGCTAGAATGTTCAAGATATTTAGCAGCACCTTGTAGGAATAGCATAACAACTCGGTGCTTCGATCCTCTGAAGAAAGACGAAGCTGTGGGATAGTCATGAATGCTTCTGCCAGCAAGGAAGGCTCAATGCCCTCTAGTTTCATCATATCAACTATCTCTTTCACCCCAGCAACACTCAAAGCATTATTGGTCTCGCAAATAGGAGGAGACATGACAGCAAGTTGACCTGCTAAAACCATCAAATTATGAAGTGAGTATAATAAAAACAAAATTAAAGAGTGAAAGTACTCATATTCAATGAAGGAATCAAGCCAAGTATAATACAAGGAAAAATGGAATGGTAAGGGCAAAAGACTTACTAGAAATTTGAAAAGGACCCGAAGCTTCATGCAAAGGTTGGCTAGTAGTTCCAATATTCTCTTGGATGTTTTTTCCTAGATGAAGCAATTAGAATATGAAACCTTTCTAAAATCACAAAATAATACAATGAAGGGAAATTTAGTAAAAGAAGGCAACAAAGAAACTCACCATAAGCAGCAGGCTCGGAGGGAGTAGTGGACATGGGAATTTGCTTAGGGCTCGTTAGAGCTTTTGATAGTACAAGGCTCCATGGTAAGATTGTCTTAGAAGCTTGCTCACTTGAGATAATTAGCTCTGGTGGCACAACAGGGTCGCCTAGAACAAATTAATTAAGCACATACATATATAGTTAGCGTATCAAAGCATTACATTAGGAAACTAACATCTTACCATTCTCTTTCTCTTCAAAAATTTTGGCAGTTCTACTTGGGCTTCTGGGGAGGATAGCGGGTTTGGGACTCACAGGAATAGGTTCCTTGTGCAATAAACCATTCATCAGTATTACTATAGCAATAACAAATATAGTAAATTGTAAAATTGTTGGAAGAAGCCAACCTTTTTAGAAGTTAAGGAGCTTGGATGTGAGGTTTCTAATGGAGTACCTTCTTCAGCTTTTACTACAACAATCTGCAAACCATCTAAGATATTTAAGTTGGTTTATTTTAAGATAATAAATGAAAGCACCATAAATATAACCCTCAATGAATTTTTAACATTTTTTGTTTCCTTAGATTGTATATCAAGTCCGGTTTCCCCGTCAAGAGAATGAGGATCCATTCGATTTGTTTCTTTTTCCACATCTTTGCTGATCAACTCATCCTATATGAAGATGAATAAAAAAAAAAGAGGGGTGAGTTCAAGTTATCTAGCATAAATCTATCATATATCTTATGTAGGAAACAACAATAGTATTACCTTCAAGGACTCATCTTTTGAAACAGTAACAAAAGGTGTTGTTGCCATTGCTGTTCTTGGTTGTGAATCTGTTAATTGATTTGTTGTTTGAATTTGGCGCCAAAAAAGACCATCACATTAGAAAATGAGGATAATTAAATCAACTATGCCAAATGAGAAATAGTCACATGGATCACGGGAAAAGAATATCGAAGTTCAATAATGCTTTACGTGCAGCAGAAGTTGGGAATGGGTAAATAACCTTTAGAATATGAAGACTCTTGATTCCTTTGTGTTAGGTTACTTTGTTCAACATTGGACTTAGATTCATTTTGAACTTCGCCTTCTTCCTTGTATATAGATGAATGTGGAGGAGACTTATCACAGACTTGAACATCATCTACAACAGCAGAAGTTTGCAAGTTAGTAGTTTCAACACCATTTTAAATATTTGACCTCTAACTAATGAAGCAATATTAGAAGGAAAACTATCAAAACAAATAATTGAATAAAATAAAGATGTACAATAGGTAGAAAAAATAATTATTATCAACTCAAAGGATGAAATATCTAATTTAAAGAAATCAACAAGTATCTTGAATGAAGGTTTCAAGCTTCTCCTTTAACAAAGAGTTTCCATCCTTTATTATGCCCACTTTGAGAACGTCGAGACGTTATCAAGCCACCTGCAAATCCTAAAATAAATAACCAATAATTTTCTATGGAACCAAGCCATTAATATTTTACCTTCCTCTTCGTCTTCCTCTTGAACGATTTTGACACTTGAGTGAGTGTTGTCTCTTATATGAAGATCAGTGAGATTGGGGCTTGTATGAATTGATACCTCCTATCAGAAAACAATGGTCATTATTTTTGACAAGACATATATTAAAGTTTTTCTATGATATTAAACATTGGAAGTTCAATCTTTGATGAATTATTAACATCTTAATCATGAGATTTTATGCATGTCTCATTCCCGTATTGATTGCTTACAAATTATGATAGTTTGCTTGTGTGTGTGTGTATTGAATAGTTTGGAGTGTCATATGTTTGCTGGCATTTTAATGCAGTTATGTGTGTGTGTGCGCGCGCGCGCGCGCGTGTGTGTGTAGTCATGATGGGGATCAATGGAGAAGCACTAAAATGATGCCATTAGCGATCAAAATCATACCTTTGTGTGGGACAGTTGTGTTGCATCTCCCATATTCGAATATTGTTCTGTACTCTGATGTGAAGAAAGTTTCTCCTTTGCCTTTTCTTCAGCTTTTGAATCTACACTTTCAGGGCATATTTGAAGCTGGGCAGCTAAAGTTTCTGAAAGTATAATTTTTATTGTTATATAAGGCACATGCACATACATACATGTATTAAAACTCATGTACTAATTTCCAATTTTGCATACATAATTTCTTCTCTGGATGCATACCGTAAAAAGAAAAGTTGGGACAATCACGTATATTCACACCCCACTGATCTGCTAAAGTTTGAAAATCAATCCCATGGCAGATGCTAATGAGGTTCGGAAGTTCTTCAAGCGTCAGCCATCTAAGATGGGGAAGCACATCCTCCATGACCATCTGTTTCATCTCACCTCGTCTGATTAGTACATGCTCAAGCTCATGGGCTTTTTTAATGTCCAAATCACATAGTTTTGGAAGGATATTGGAAACTGTGACAGAGAACAGGCACTTCAATTTGTCACAATGTTCAACAGAGACTTGTTCTAAGTTGGGAAAGCATGGTTCATGAAACAAATGATCATCATTTGTTTCATAATCTTCTTCAACAATGTGAACTAAATCTACACATTTTGATATATCTAGTTCCTTCAACATTGGTAGGCTTCTCACCATAGATGTGGAGAAGATAACTTTGAGCTTTTTGGATGAATTAATGCTCAGCTTCTGAAGACTATGGAAGCGCATGATACGTTTAGGACCCACGCATAGATTCACCAACTCACTTAGATTTCTCAACTCTAACTCTTGCAAGCTTGCTGTCAATGGCTCAAGTCCATGCCCATTTTTCTCTATGTCCACATGTGTCAAATCAAAAATTTCTTCTATTTTGGAGTCATCAACTACAAGCTTTTCCAAAGTTTGCAATCGCATCTCAATTGCCTGTAAATTCCATGAAAGTGAAAGATATATTAAATCCAAATTCAAAATCTATTTTTCAAAAAAAAAATTGAAATGGGTTGTCCAATATGAACAAAATTACAGTAGAATTTAGTAAGAATGAAAATATCAAATAAAAATTAGAGAAAAAAATATTTGAATTGTAGAAGTTGATGCCATTTCCAAAGATCTTTGTACGAAAATTGCATAAATGCCCCATCTAGTTTACAAAATTGAGATAATTTATTCTACTTCTTTAAGAGAACCTCCTGAAATCTATGAATGAAGTAGTAGGAAATATTATTAAACTATGTTATCCATTGGGAGAATAAACTAGAACTAGTAGATGAAGTTGAACGGAGTCATACCTTTGTTTGTTGTTGTTTTGTATGGAAAAAGGCCAAAAACGCATTACAAGGTCTCATTAAGAACATTGGTAACCCTCCAAAAGCAATAGACCTTAGAGATAACCCTCTCAAATAGTAGTTTTCAGGACAAATGCTTGCAAGTTGTGGCACATCCTTAATAGAAAGATCATTCAGAGCAGGGAAATCTATGAGAGTTTGACTAATAATCTGATTCTCATGGGTTAAATTGTCTTCATATTGGCTTCTTCCAAACACATATTTTAACATTGGAGCCGTGTGGATGCTCAAAGATTCCAAATATAAAGGGGATCCAAAATAATGTGCTGGGAATAAATATTCCAATGCATCGCAGTCTGAAACTTGTAACTCTTTCAACTTTGGGAAGATGGAATTGTAGTTCATGTGAGTTCCAGCACCTCCCTCATCTGCTACAATGTACTTCAATCGATGACATTTTGTGATTGTCAAATTTTCTAACAAAATTGTTGATATAATGGACAGAGTTGACACTGATATTAAGCTCTCACAATTTGCAAGTTCCATGTTTCTTATACTTTTCAATGATTGAATCAAAAGGCTTTGCGCTGCATGAAATAGAGGATGAGCTCCATTTGTGGATGTATGTGCTTCCTACAAGCCAATAAATCATTGAATTCTCGTTAGGAAATAATAAATAAGAGGTTTTAGTTAAAATAATTACTAGCCCCATTCTAATACATGGTCAACAAACAAGTAATCTAATACCATAACATATTGTTGACAAAAAAACTTGACACATGTCCATTTTGATCAAATACTCCCATTCAAATAACATTATAAAAAACATAAACTATAAAAAGTTAAAGAGTGTACCTGTGCAGTGAAAGATTTAATACCGCAATTCCGAATCTGAACATTTAGAGGAGATGACAGCAACAATTTATAATTTTTGGCGCACATGCTATTCATCTTTGGTGCATCT
This sequence comes from Vachellia collinsii, assembly GCA_006871305.1. Classification (NCBI taxonomy): domain Eukaryota; kingdom Viridiplantae; phylum Streptophyta; class Magnoliopsida; order Fabales; family Fabaceae; genus Vachellia; species Vachellia collinsii. Next base: position 3,960 of record QFDD01006056.1, on the reverse strand, counting down.
TCAATATAGAGGGTCTCCAAAGAAGGGAGATCGAAATGAAGCTCACCAATTTGATTCTGATTGGATGAGTGTTGCTCCTTTTGGTAGTTCCCAACAATATACTTTAGTTCAGGAAGTTCCTCGATGATCAAAGACTTCAAATTTTCAAGGCCAACAGATATTGCTGATACAAATAAAAATTCCAACTCCTCGCAATCCTCAATTTTTAGTTTCTCTAATCTTGGGAAAATAGAACAGTACTTATCAGCTTGAGCAACTCCCTCATTTGCTGTGATGCACTTCAGTTTATCACATCCACGAATTGTCAGATTTTGCAAAGCCATTATTGAACCCGCAATGGATATAGTTGACAGTGATATTAAGTTCCAACATTCCACAAGTTCTATTTCCTTGACAGTCTTCAATGATTGCACCAAAAGGATTTGAGCTACATGGAAAAGAGGATCTCCATCTGTTGATGCATCAATTTCCTACAAAGAAAAATTATTAAAGTTACATCTATCACCAAGAAACTAAATCCTTCTCATTCCACGACAAACAATATGTGACATTTCAGTATACAATAATTCCTAATCAATCAAAATATTTTTAATATAATAAAAATCATCAAAGAAGTCAATCTAATTATACCTGATCCTCAAAGATTTCAAATATGCATGGCAACTAATAGTATATGCATCGCAGTTTGCAACTTGAAATGAAGGAATTAAAGTTCATGTGAGTTTATGGATTGTTGAATCATAAGGCTTTGGGTGCACAAAACAGAGGGATCTATTTATGGATGCATATAATTGCTACAAGCAAAAATATTATTAAAATCTCGTTATGAAATAATTCATTAGAGGTTCTAATTGAAGTGATATACAATACAAGCTACATGAATTTGAAATAAAAATTAATATAACTTCCATTTTAATAATTGTGCTGGTTATCTTTGTCATATTATATAAATAAAAAATTTACTGTAAACCATCCCAACTATGCATCTGTATGTAATTGTATCAATATAGATCAACCTAACAAAAAGTAGAGTATTTTGATAGTTGACATTATTTCAAAAATAAATTTACACAAACTCTCATTATCTTTTGTTCATTGTCTTTCGTTTTAAGAAAAATAACCTAACTCTTGAATTGTTGTGCCCCATTCTAATATATACATTGATCAAAAAGCTTAATAAATTAGTTGACATAAAAAAGCTTAACATATAAAGAAACTGAAAAATAATTTCATTATGATCAAATGGACCACATATAATTACCATCATCAAAACAAAACCAAAGCATATCTACACAAAGTTAAAAAGAGTATACCTCAGTAGTTCTCCAATTCGCCAAGTTATGATCACTGAATGATTCATATTGGCAATTCCTTATCTTAAACTCTTGAAGAGATGACAACACCATTCTATAATTATTGGCGCTAACTCCGTTGATCTTTGGTGCATTCGTGATGATGAGGGTCTCCAAAACAGGGAGATCAAAATGAAGCTCTTCATTTTGATCCTGATTGGATGAATGTTGCTCCTGCTGGTAGTTCCTAACAACATATTTTAGTTCAGGAACTTGCTCAATAGTCAAAGACTTCAATTTTTCAAGACCAACAGATATTGCTGATACAAATAAAAACTCCAACTCCTTGCAATCCTCAATTTCTAGAGTCTCTAATCTTGGAAAAATGGAATAGTAATTCTTATTAGCTTCAGCATCTCCCACATGTGTTGTGATGCACTTCAGTTGATGACATTCACGGACTACCAAATTTTCCAAAGAAATTGTTGAGGCAGCAATGGATAGAGTTGACAATGATATTAAGTTCCAACATTCCACAAGTTTTAATTTGCTAACATTCTTCAATGATTGCACCAAAAGGCTCTGAGCTGTATGAAAAGTAGGAACTCTATATGTAGATGCATCAAATTTCTACAAACACAATTAATTAATGTTATATATATATCACCAAGAAAATAAATCATTTTCATTCGAAAACGAATAATATGTTTTTTAACATAATAACAGTCTTTGAAGAAATCAATCTAATCATACCAAAACAAAATATTAGTAAAATTTGAGTTTGCAAGAATACACACACACACACACACACACACACACAAAATAATAGCAAAGCTGAAAGAAAAACAAAATCAAAATAATTATATCTTTCCATGTTTTATCCAAATATTTTTGAGAAAAACTAATTGAGCCGTTTATGAGTTCTACTACCCCCATTCCATTTAATTCTTTGTTAATATAAATTTAAGTAAAATGACTAAAATATTTGGAAATCAAAACAATTTCAAATGTTTCCTGCCTTTGTGGTTTTTAAATCCAACAGTCCCATGTTTTCATTAATGTTAATTTTGTCCATACATGCTTGAACAAAGGAGCCGTACAGATAATCAAGGATTCCAAATATGCAGGGCATCTAATAGTATATTTTAGGAAACAAAATTCTAATGCACCAAATTTGGAATATAAGCTTAAAACAATAAAATTCAAAGTTTAAAACATAAAAGTTACAATGTACAAGTCACAAACACCAAACAATATCAACACAAAGCTGAGATTAAAACTTGTCATTCTTGAAATAATTGAAAATTGATGTTGATTGTTCTTCAACCTCATTCTTTCCTATTATCAAATTCTAAAATTGGTAAATATTAGCAAACTAAAATGTCAAAATAATGTCTAATTAACCAAAACTAATTCAAATCAAACAGTGTCATAATTGAAAAATGACTCGTAATTGTATAAATATATATATATATTTTTGAATCATATTTGATTATGTCACTTATAATGGATTAAAAAAACTCCAAAAATATATTAAAGGAATAAAAAAAATGACTACATATGATTACTAAATCAATGAAAGCACATATTAAATGATAAAAAAAAATACTACCTTCAACCCTAAAGGGTTGGCCTTAACAACCTCGGATTTAAATAGGCTAGGCCTAAAAGCCCTTTTAGGCCCAGCCCTTATAAGCTCAGGCTAGTCGGGCCGACCCATTTTTTGCGGCCCTATGTAACTCTAACTATTGTGCGCAGTCCTGATATATACTTTGTTAGCAAACCATTGATCACAAAGCTTAAAAATTAGCTGACAAAAAAAAAAAGCTTATACCATATAAAGAAATTGATCAATAATTTCATGATGATCGAATACGCCACATAATTAGCATAATCAAAACAAAAACAAAGCATCTCTACACAAAGTTAAAAACAGTGTACCTCTATAGTTCTCCAATTCATCATGTTATGGTCGGTAAAAAATTTGATGCCGCAATTCCATATCTCAACATCCAGAGGAGATGACAGCACCATTTTATAATTCTTGGCGCAAATGCTGTTCATCTTGGGTGCATTTGTAATGAAGAGGGTCTCCAAAGTAGGGACATCGAAATGAAGCTCTTCATTTTGATTCCTATGGGATGAAGGTTGCTCCTCTTGGTAGTCACCAACAGCATATTTTAGTTTAGGAACTTCCTTGATAGTCAGAGACTTCAAATTTTCTAGACCAACAGAAATTGTTGATACAAATAAAAATTCCAACTCTTCGCAATATTCAATTTCTAGATTCTCTAATCTTGGGAAAATGGAACAATGATTCTTATCAAATTCAGCATCTCCCTCATATGTTGTGATGCACTTCAGTTTACGACATTCACGGATTATCAAATTTTCCAAAACAAATGTTGAGGACGCAATTGATAGAGTTGACAATGATATTAAGTTCCAACATTCCACAAGTTTTATTTTGCTAACATTCTTCAATGATTGCACCAAAAGGCTTTGAGCTGCATGGAAAGGAGGAACTCCATCTGTAGATGCATCTAATTCCTACAAGAAAATAAATCATTCTCATTCCAAGACAAATAGTATATGACATTTTAATATAGAATAACACATAACCTAAAATGCAACATATCGTTTCAATTTCAAATGTTCATTGCCTACG
>QFDD01006055.1:0-11976 GCA_006871305.1 Vachellia collinsii | reverse complement strand
GATCTCTTGCGTTGCCCTTCCATTATTTTCCGACTCTGCAACGATCTGGGCACATCAAAGGTGGACAACCTATCCTTTATCAATCTCGATCCTATGTTGTCCTTTGGTTCCTCGTATATGTACTCTCTTCTCGAAGATTCTGATCGATGAGAATACCGTTTTAATTACTTTCGTCATTAATAATGGTTTTTCAGGCGGAGTTAGAGAGAGGCGAAGCAGCAAGTTCGATAGTGTGTTACAAGCATCAAAGTGGGGCCACTGATGAGAATAGTCACAGATACATACGGGGTTTGGTGGATGAGACTTGGAAGGAGATGAACAAAGCAAGAGGAATGGGGTCTGAATTTTCAAAAGCTTTCGTAGAAAGTGCGATGAACCTCGCGAGAATTTCCCAGTGCACCTACCAGTATGGAGATGGACATGGAGCCCCGGATTCCACATCCAGGAACCGAATTCGATCATTGATTGTGGAACCCGTTAAGTTAATGCCTCGGAATTAATAGACCTAAAATTTCATAATCGTATATTTGTATTTATATTTTGGGAATTATAAATATATTTTCTGTTAAAAAGGGAGCTTTTCATATTTATAACAAGAGGTTAGCTTTTCCTCCTTATTGAATGCTGTATATATATAGAAAAATATATAAAACATAGAAATAGAGAAATAATGGTTTGTCTGGCCAATTCGGAATTATCATTTTAGCTAGACGGGTTTTAAAAATTCGAACTAAAGTTACTAAAGAGAAACTATGTCACTTATTTGCTAGATCAGTTATTATTAGGAGTTTATTTAATTTCCGTAATTTGTTATAGTTTCACTACATAAATGAATCTTAATATTTAGAACCACCAAGCATGTCAATACATTTTTTTTTTTTTTTGGCCAAAATGTCAATACATTTTTAGATGAACACGAAATCTTTCTTAACCGTAAATTGCGTACTCAGTTACCATATATGTATTCCTCCGATTTATTATATCACTCATTTTCTCACAATTTTATTTGGTACATCCGAGGGCCAACATTTATTATTTTTGTGTCTTTCTACTAATGTTTAAATATTTTTTTTTTTTACTTTTTTTATCATATGTATGACTACGATGTTATTGCCAAGAGAAAATGACAAAAGCTTGTGGGAACCAATTCACTAACCATTGCATCCTTCCTTCTCCTTCTCCTTTTGAATTAAAGGGATCTAAAATTTGTTGGTGGGAATGTCTCTCTGAAAAGTACAAAAAGAAGAGATGAAAAAGAAAGTTGTACATGATGTCTTCAACGCGTGAGCAACACTTTCTTTTAGGTTTAATTCGCCCTCACCTATTCTTATATTACAGGGTGCAGGCGAATTTCCTGTAGGATACAATAGAGACCCTTGAGTATGGATTGCACTCCCAAAACTCAAGCCAAGACAACAAAGGCTTTTACAAAGTGATAGTTTAGCTTTTTCTATATGTGCACTCAAAGAGAAAGACAATGAGTTTGATCCTGTTGTGTGAAAAATTGTATATCCAAATAGAGTAATGGGGAGGGTATTTATAGAGTGTAGAGAGATGCCTTGAAGTGGTACCTTTTGAAGTAATGTTTTTTCAATTAAAAGTCACAACCATATCACTTCAATAAAAAGTTACAACCAATGACTTTTCAAAGAAAAGTTACACCTTTAGACATGTAGGGATACATGACTTTAGAATTATAACTCCCTACACAATCCTTCAAACAAATGATAGTTATTTTCTAAAGGCATTGCATCTCTTCTTTTAAAAAAAATACATCTCTTTATTTTAAAAATTTCCAACAAAATTTTGGGAGCATTGGGGGTAAATACCCCATTGACAAATTAATTAAAGACTAAGACCTACAATTGTATCATTGTGAAAGCTCAATTGTACATAATGTAGAAATTCAGTTGCATAATATGAAAGATTAGTTGCATAATTTAAAATGTCATATTTTACAATTAATTTATCAATGGGGAACTTATCTTCAATTCTCCCTAAAATTTTTCCCTAAAACCAGCTTTTAACAACATGATTTTTTTTGTCTTAAGTTGGAAAAAAAAAACAGGTGTCTTACGAATTTTTATTTATAATTTTTAAAAAATGTAAACTAGAATTATTAAAGAGAAATTATACCAGTAACAGAACTTCTATTTTTATTTTTTTGGCCAAGCCTTATCATACCAATTATTCTTTTGACATCTCATCATACCAACTGCCGAAGGACTCGTTTGACTACTTTCGACAGAAATCATAAATCGTGCTTAATTTCTAAGTCACTTTTTTTTTTTGACCTTGAATTATTAAGTCAGTTATTCGTATTCAGTTTCATTAATTCATTATGGTTGCCCAGAATAAACAAACGCAACGGATATACAGAAGTACAGAACCATGAAAATGTCGTGTCATCAGTTATTTGACATCTCATCCTCTTTTCTTGCTCCTCCTGATTATCATAGTGAATCTTCATCTTTAATTAATTTATTAATAATAATAATCAATGGAGATCCCATTTAGGCATACATGTAGAGGACAGATGAAAGGGGATAATTACATTAATAAAGAAAGTCACGCGTACAGTTGAAGTTCCCAAGTCATCCCAGAGGCGAAGAATTTGGCCAGACACAGTGAAGAGCCTTGGATATGGATCATCGTCGTGGAAATGTTTTGCTCTGAGAGATCATCTCCGATAAGGAAGAACGCGTGGACCAGTGCCATGTATGATCCTGCAGAGGTCACATCATTCTCCAAATATTCTTCAAAACTTGGAATGTGTACTCTGTTGAACCCCTTGGCTTCCTCTAAGAATGCTTCGAGTATGTCCATCCACTGCACCCAACCATCATTAATTAAATGCTCAATCGCATCTTGGTTGGTAATTAAGTACTTTTTCCTAATACTACTATTTAGATACTCTTACATTCTTTTGAGGTGCGCAACGACGGTCAAGCCACGGTCTTTCTGAACTCTGTAGGCGATTTCATTGGTCGTGTAGTGCCATGCAGCATATCTTCATATACTTGGGCAGCCCCTCCATTGAGCCCAGATCCCGCCTGTAAAACAATATGATCAATTCTGAATCACATGTGTAGATTCTCTTTTATTGATAACCTGAAATCATTTGACAGTAAGCAGATCAACCTTCTGATGGCTTCATTGAAGAGAACAAGATCATGCAAGGAGCCATAAGAGTCAAAGAAATCATCCATAACCAGTAATATGCAGATGGTTTTGTTGAGTTCAATTCGGCAGTCAGAATAGCATGCCTCTTGAAATATGCCCACTGTCCACAGGAAACATTCTAATGGTCTGTCTCGCAAAGCCAAGTTTATCAACAAGCCCCAGTTCTTTCCACCATCTAAAAATATGTCAAATATCGAAGATTTTGTACCGATATGCAGCATTGAATATGATCAAGTTCAAAGTTAGAGATCTGTGTGGCCTGCAAAATCTCTCCTTTTGGTGCAGAGATTGAAGCATGTCAAAGCCTAACTTGGCCAAAGCAAATAGAGCTAGCATGTGGTCACTACATATATCATATTCATGAATGAAGTCTCTGGCTTCAGGCTCCCAAGTATAATGCCTCGTACAAGTTAAGCAAACCCCACGTATCTCTGATGATTGATTCCTTGAATCTTCCCCTTTCATCCATACATTTCTTGAAAACATCTTCTGCGTCGACAATCAATTAATCAGTTCAAAGTTGTGCAGAGTAATGTCCTACTCAATTAATAATCAGTTCAAAGTTGTGCAGAGTAATGTATTACTCCCATAATTAAGTTTATCATGCTTGAATGTCCACAGAAAAAAGAGAACAGCAATTATAACTTTTCTCTTGAACAATTCCATGCTTTGGGAAAATTCATCAGTTTGAACGGCTACAAACTAACACCAACACGAAAAGATGTATTATAACTTAGATATGCACACACACACAAACCTGAGTGTAGAAACAGGAACAGAATATGGTAATAAAAACTTGAGATTAATCTCATGACGTACCTTGTCATCAAATGAGACGGACTAGTGATAGATGGGTGACGTGTGGTTGGACGGTTATAGCTGGGGAATGAAAGGCAAGGTGGTTGAAACGTGCATGGCCTACTAAGTGGAGGAAACGGTATCATAAATGAGGATTGAAGTGTGCCTGAAATCTTAACTCCAGCCATTGCAGCCATTATCGCCAGTCTTTGTTGCAGAGACTGAATATATATTTATAGAGTTTGGAAATGGTTGCTTAGCTTTCTGACCACAGATTCTGGTGTATGTGTTTATATAGACTCACTCAACTTGGCTTGCGATAACGTTAATTACACATTCTTACCATTCATGACCGTATTGTTTTACATTATTTTCTTTTGTAAGTTATATGAATATATATGTAAATAGATATATAATGAATTGAATTTCCCATCCTCAATAATTGATCATATCACTCTCCTCATGTTGCTAATTTTTCATGCAATCAACGGTGTCCATTTTGTGGCATCCCATACCGTCGGCAGGTATGCTAAAATTTTAAGTTGCAGTTGGAGTTGCTGGCAGATCAGTTTATCAGAGAGAGACGTGAAACTGGAGAGTGAAACGAACAAATACAGGTGTCGTTTGATTGGAAGATGATGAATAAAGATGGGAGACATTATTGGATCGGATCTCCACTGTCAAAAGACCCGGTACGGACAGGCGGACAGCTAGTCAGCTCTCAAACCTTACCATGATTCCTCTTGACTCTTGTATTATGCAGATACGGTCAACATGTGCCGTTGCCCTGAATATCTCGTGATGACGGACAATTTGGGCCTGGGCCCTCACAAAATGCATTAATGCTAAGCCCAATGCCTTAAGGAATGAGAAATATGTCAGAAGCGGGATGAACCCACACCCTCTCACGAGGACCAGAACTTGAGTCTGGCGCCTTAGACCACTCGGCCATCCTGATTGGACATTTCTTCTGTGAAAGAGATTATTTATGAGTAAGCATGTCCTTGGTTCCCATTCTCCTTCATTTTCAAACTCCCCCGTCAAGCCTTCCCCAAACTTACATTTAATTTATTGACAATATCTTCATTTTCAAACTCAATCTGATATTTGATCCCAAGACAGACTTATGTTTGGGAACAAATTTGGGCCTATAGGCTACCCAAACAGAGATGAGTACCCGAAGAGGAAAACCTCCATTTACCGGTAAAAAGATCCACTGCCAGGCACTTTTCGCTCTTGTTATCAATTTTTTTATCATTGAAGTATTAAAGAAAAACATGAACAGCGTGCATAGTGGAAAGAAGGCTGAATCATCATGTGTCCATGTTCAATATCAACATTGCATTAAATAAGATTGACTTTGGTAAAAGGATACTTATACTTGGCAAAAAAATGAGAGAAGTATAAAATCGAAATGGGTTGGATCTACTGGAAAGATTTAGTACATTATAACGTGATAAATCAATATTTAAATACTCACTGTGAGAAATGCCGATCACATTTAGAGTTTAATAGTGTCTTGAGCAGGATCGTCTCAATTAGAATGATACATACATATAGTTACGAGATAGATATAAATTTATTGTTATTAAAAAGTTTATAATAATAAGTATTAAAAATGCTAGGAAAGTAGTGAAGGAAAATATAAACAAGCAAGAGTGGAAAAACTGACACTGTTTGTAATTTTAAATTGAGTGCGGTTTCCTATTTCCTTGAGGCTCACCTATGACATTTACTGTAATTATTGTCAAAGTATATTGATTTGCCCCAAAATAACAAGCGATTTGTCTGCCACGTGGAGAGCCTCTGTGAACTGGAACCGAAAAATTAATTGGTTAATTAAAGACATTCATACGTGATTTGAAATTTTGTAGTTCCATGAAGAAGTATATATGGTTAATTTGTAATTACAGTAGAAGTGCGTACACGTGAGGCTGCTTCATTCACTGGTCAAATGCGTTTTCTTCTACTTCAAGTCACCTAACATCAAAAGGGTTGGACCTGAATTATATAGCAGCAATACATTATTAATATTATACACAGATTAAAATAATGTCTGAGACAGTCCCTATTCATCCTCTTCTTCGCACAGCTTTTGCTTTTGGTGTCATCGATGAATGTATTCCAATCTCTGAGGCCTCGAAAACGGCAAGATGATGAGTGGCGTCTAAGGGAAAGATTGAGTTCCCTCCCACTTTGCTTTGCATCAAATCATGAAACGTCCCCACTTTATTACGGAACGAATGATATATATACTCCATGCAGTTATTTTAAAAAGTCGAAGAACTAATAAATACTATATAATTTGTAAGTTTAAAAGGCTCTTCTCCTTCTCAGTTGGTTAATCTTTTAGAATCAACTTTCCTTTAAACTTACACAACCTAACATTGATGCTTTTTTTAGAGGCCAATGTTCATGAGAAGTTTTATCTACAGTTGATTATTATTTGTCATGAGTTTTACGTCGAAAAGCCTTGTGAATGTACTGCCTTTGTAAGTATTTCAAAGGACTCTCACTCTTAATAACAGGTTAATATGGACTCCACATACTTGGACATTTTCAAAAGTTATATTTTCGAACCTTCATTGTTTAACTATATATATATATAGCCGTTTTATAATGAATGGATGGATGGAAGTCTTGTTAAATACGGTATGAAAATTAAGGATATATAACTTATTAAAGGAAACAACCAAAATGCTTTGCCAGGCTAGCCATCTCCCCAATGCTTACGGAATTAGAAATGAAGGTGCAAGAAGAGATGATAATTAAGGATGTTTTGCTCAGAGACAGGAAGGAACAATATATTAGGAAATATGTACGTTATATGGAGCCCTTCCACGTCAATCACAAATACATCAATAATTTTTTGACTTGTATTAGGGAATATAAAATTGCGCAAGTACAAGCCTATTTACTGTCAGTCAACTTCAAGTTATATCTCAGTGAGACCGTTAGGTGGGTAGGGAAAGAGAAGAACAGAAGAAAGACTCGACTCAGATATAATAGTTCTAATTGTTTTTAATAATTAGATTTCTGTAATGCAAGTATCTAAAATGAGGCAACTGCTTAATAATGATGTTGAAATTGTCCATATATAACTATTTTAACAAAGTTTTGTTAAGAGGTCTTTCTCTTTTGATTCTAGCATCTTAAAAAAAAAAAAAAGATTTCTGCTCTTGTTAGAACATACACTTTCTCCAGATAAAAATTGTTCGTGTGTATATAACAAACTTAAATCTTGTTCATCAATAAAATTACAAGGAACCAAATATGATATGAATAGTTGACTATCTATCTTAATTATACTCTCGTCTTTATCATAAGGCTTTTAATTCTTGTGGTCATTAATATGATGTATTTTATTTATAGCATTGATTTTATTCTCTAAGTATATTTTGCTGTAATATTTCTTACCTAAGTAGACAATCTCTCCTAATTATTGAATTTCATCGAGGATAATTTTAAAAGTATGAGTTGATTTTGACTATTAATCCAGTTAAATTAAGTTATTGATAGGTTTGTATAAGTTATATAAAGACTAGAGAATCTAATTAGAAAATAATTACATATAACCAATCAGGATTAATGTATCTATATATAGTGTTTTATAGTGCATCATGTCTTTATAAAGATAATGAGGATACTTCTGAATATGAATGGTAGGGAGTTTTCCTTGTTCAATTCATAATGAAATAATGGAATTTATAGCTGTTACTTTCTTGACATTCGAACTATGAGGGGCTATAAGATTTACAGTAACATCTAACCAAGACGAATCACAGTAACATTCAAATTGTAGTTACCGTTGGCCAAAGACGAAATATTTAATGACCATGCACGTGTAGGCTCCCCTAAAGCAACTCAAACTCTCTTCAAGATGTCATTTTCTGTATGATAGAGACGTTCAGCTCCGAAAGTGGTTCCTCCCTCTGGAGCTCACCCAACACAGAAGAAAGCCATTATCATCCTCTTAACATGGCGGTGGGGTTGGCCCACTAACTTGAATGCTCCATTCCCTTTCTATACTCAGCAAATTTAATATCCCATAAACAAACACGTTATTTATTACCAATACAGTTTTTGGACCCAAAAAAACAATGATTGCATTAAAGCCTGTCCCTCTAAATCACACCATTGCCACACACGATCAAACTAGAAACTTTCATTGTAATGGCCAATGAGCATGCGTTCTGTCTTTGCTTATTACCAATATTCGTTAGAGGAAGCGACATGGAACTGTGTAAAAGAACTCTCGGCTCAATATGATCTTTTGCTGTACAGTGAACGTAATCAACTTCATAAGCCACGCAGCTGGATTTTGAGGCGAAAACTATGAAATTGAACTCACTCTTTTGCTGTACACTACATACAAGTTACATAGGGAAAAAAATCTGAATCTATTTGTGACAATTGTTCTGTCATGAACAGAGTTTGGGCAATGATCTTGAATAACCGTGGCTTGGTACTCTTGATTTCATGATCTTTGCCATCTGGGTTTGCAATTTCCTACAGACGTTCTCCAATTCTGTGACCCTCCATTGCATTCCTTGTAGTTTTGCTGCGAATTTCTTGTCTTGGCCCGAAACATTAAATTCTGTTGTAGCATAGAGCACGACCTGTTCTTTGATTCTGTGTCTCGTTCCTCTTCTTCTACCAGTGTCGCTTGAACTACGTGGCGAAATTGTGATTGAAGCCGCATTGGGAGCGCCAAGAATCATGTTTTTGAGCTTGGATTGTTGAACCACTAGAGCCTTAACTGCAGATTTTGAAGGGAATTTTCTGTTCTGGGACAGAAGCAGGCATACCTCGGGTGAAAGCTTCTCATAATTTAAAGCACCACATATCTTCAGCTTTTCTTCCTCTGACAAATGCGCGTGCACCTGTACATATATAGTAAACAAGTTTAAAAAGGTTTCAATCTAGAAGAAGATTCAATTGATAAATGATTTATGAACCAACTAACCTCAAGATACATGTCCACTGCATGATACAGTTCATCATATGAATCTCTTGAGGAATCTGGAAGTGTTGATGCAAGAGCAAAGAACTTGGATGGCTCTAAATAAGGATCAGGGGCTATTTCGGCTATATACAAATCTATAAAGCTGGCTACTTTCTTCATCCGAGAAGGAGCATTCAGACAGTTTCCTTGACGCAGGAATGCTTTCAATAATCTCAGAACAAGATCCACGTCGTATAAGTAGCTTATTCCATAAGGAGATGGGACAAGCAAATTGTCCAACGTTGCTAGATCCAACTGGGCGCCAATCATATTCTCCAACTTGTTCTTGCTAAATTTGCTTATGTTCAAGTTGAGAGTGATTCGGATAATGCCAAATAAAGTCTTGCAAGAAACAACACTTGGGTCCATACTGTAATGCATGTCTATGACCATTGCTATGATCTTCCGCTTCTCATCAGTTGTAGCAGAGGAAAACTTTGCCTTCTGGTAATACATCAGAAACCTACTGATTATAACATGGTCCAGTTTACGCCAAAGCATAGACTTTACCAACATTTGAACCAGTGAGGGACTGAGAAAAAAGAGGTCTTCAAACCACCATGTTGAACGAGAAGAAAAGACAGTCTTTGCACTCTCAGTGCTGGAACATCGATCCCCTGAAATGTCAGAGGAACAAGAAGATGGACATGGGCTTGCTTCACTGGCCAAAACCAGCCTGGCAACTATGGATTCCAAGCATTTCTCAAGCATCATGGTAGAACAGCCTGCGACTAGCGTGAAATCTTGGCACTGTCTCAAGGCTATTAAAAGGTCAGACCATGTCCAATAGCCAATCTCTTGGAGTGATCTTTCGGTTTGCTCCAACAAATTAGGACTCTTTCCAGCAACAGGCTCTTTCATTTCCATGAACTTTGCAGCAGAGTGTGCCAGGAACAAATTGAAAGGAGTTATGTCATATTTTCCATTGTTGTAACAAAATCTCAATACAAGCTCAAAGCCTGATGCCCCTCCTGGAAAGTCATGGAATATTACTTTAAGCTTCCTATTTTGACCGTTATTTTTCCCAAATAATTTGATGAATTTGCCAGAATAGTGAGCGACAATATTCTGCAAAAACCCATTTAAAAGGAGAAACAGGGTTAGATGAAAAAAGGAGATTCTTTCATCAAAGAAAAGATCTACAGTTTTTTGCTACCTACACATGACACAGGAAATTTAACATCAAATTAAACCAGCATAGAGAGAAGAACAAAAAAGGAAAAATGCTGCAACAGAATGGACCAGTGAAACAGGGGTTTTTATCAACAATAAATTGTGCATTAGAGGGAGACAGAAAGACCTTCATCTACTAATAATCTATACTACCAGCATGGAAGCGTATAGAAGAGAAATAAATGACCTCGAAAGCAACCCTGAGTCACTCGCAAAAGGAGTGAATAAAACAAATGAAGGTGAGAACATTAAAATCCAGCCTTTAATTCGGTATGCCGCAAACAAGAACAAAACTAATAAACCTAATAAGAAGAAAGAAAAGGAATAAGGCGCTTTGAGCTTGTGTTTGTAAGAATGGAGATGATAATTAAATAATTATTGCCCCACTTCACTGTCATGTAGCTGCATATTAATGATGGGCGGAAAGTTACAATTTTTATCATAAAGTTACTAACGAAATGATAACGCAAAAAAGGAGAGAGAAACTACAACAGAATGTATGGATAAATCATTGACAGTATGAAAAAAAAATTAAAAAGAAAAATCATTGAACCATAATCACTTCTGGCTTTAACAGCAGCAACATGTAGCACAAACAGAAACCGTGGACCAGAGAAGAATGAAAAAGGATGAAGTTTCTGGATTTTGACTAAACCTTAGATCCTAAACCCAAGCGAGATCAAAAACTGAAACAGAGGTTCTGATAAACAGAGAAAATGCATACTTTGTTCACCAGGAAGGTCTCTTGTCCATTTATATCCACTTCAAGATCACAGCAAGGCTCCATGACTTAAGCAAGAACGAAAACCCAAACGAACCCACCAACTCAAATCAAGAGTACTGATTATACTGAACTTTTTTTGGGAGTTGTGTAAGAAATAGAAAGCGAAAGAAGCCAAAGTATGGGAAGGGGAGATAGAACGCAATACAAGCAAGACCAGATTCTGATAGAAGGAAGAAGACAAAGAGGAAGGAGAGGGCGAAGCTAGAGATAGACAAAGAGAGATTAAGAGAGGCAGAAAATGGGGTAGTTGCAATTGAGTCGTGGATTAGTGAGGTGATGCGATTCGGCCATGAGAGACACAGACAAAGCAGAGAGTGAAAGGGAAGCAACAAGAAAGCATATAAAATGAGACAAGAGGGATATTATACGTATGGACGGACTATAAGTCAGAGACACAGACGCAGAGAAAGATTACCGCAAGCATATAACAACTATTCTCCCTTGTCTGGATTCTGATTTATCTGTATATTTTTTTTTTCGTTTGTACATTTTCTTTTTAATATTCTTGTACGTAGCAGGCCACCTAAATAACTTATTGGCTCAACCGTTCAGCATTTTTTTTAGATTATGGGAAATTAGGAGTGAATTATTCTAATTTATTGTTGAATTGGCATACAATATGGGAATATTAATATATAACTAAATTTGTAGGAGACATTCTGATTTTAAATTATATATAATCTTTCTAAACGGACCGATTAGAGATTGGAGGAATATATGAAGTTGAGAATCTGTGAATTTCCTAGAGTTTGTCTATTTTATGTAAGAGAGGCAAATGTTTATATTTTATAAAAAATAATAAAATGGTAAAAATATTATTAAAAAAAGGAAAACTTTATAAAAATTTATGAATTTCCATTTCAGAGGATTTACTCCCTAAATACTTGTTACAGCGTGTTTGAATGTGCGAAGTTCGGAGGTGTTGGTGGTTTTCTATGGTGTAACTGTGTAAGTTCTTTCACGTGAACAGGTTAAGGAGCAACTTGAAGATATGATAATGGCGTCAATATATATAATATTAAGTACTATGAGG